>JABVMC010000040.1:215000-265000 GCA_013358685.1 Antennarius maculatus | reverse complement strand
GAGGGAAAAAAAAGTGAATATTCACACTCATTTGGCTGACACCTGGGGACCGCAGTCACTCACGAATCCATTGATATTCATTGTCTTATGTGTTCCTCAGCCATTCCCATTGACAATCAACAGCTTTAACACCTTAGCTTTAATTTGATTAAAGCTTTAATTGTCAGGGTGAAGACTTGATTTGCACACACACACACACACACACACACACACACACACACACACACACACACACACACACACACACACACACACACACACACACACACACACACACACACAATGTGAGTGCTTGCATATGCATATACGTACACAGGCCATAAGGGTCATTGTACATGGAGGATGACCGATCCTTTCTGGACGTGTAGGTGGACTCCAGGTGGAGCAGATGTCCCTCCAACACCACTGACTCATGACATTTGTCCATTGTGAAATATCAGAGTTGATCTCTTTGCCTCATTGCAAGGACAGCCCTTTTAAATACTAATGACTACTTAGCGAAGCAGTTGTTACTTACAGGTCTTTTATTTATATTTTACTTATATTTACTTATATTCATTTATTTTGTTTTACAGCGACTTGAGAAAGAAATTGCTTCATGTTCTGATTTAAGAGAATCTCCATTCATCCAACATTGTTTTGACATCAGTTGAAGGTTTTGATCAGGAGACAATAAATCGGGTCTAGATAAATAAGTTAGTCCTCTGGGTTATATTCAGGAATAAGAAACAGAGGGAAGACCTGGATGAATGAGAACCTCTAACCTCTACTTACCGTCTACTTTAAATGTAAATGAAATAAGAATTACAGAACGCCCTCGCACATTCACACATCAACGCTCGCGGCTTCACCTCATCGTGGATTTTTGTTAGGCAGTCATGTGATACCGTACAGGCATTCTATTGGCTGACGACATCCTAGAAGTGCACTACGTTCTGTGAGTCTCAGACGTCCATGAGACACAAAAGTGTTTTAAACAGTCTATCAGAGAGTTTTAGAGGTAATACAGATAGAAGGTGGTTTAATATCAGGATGGGGGGGTTCAGAAACGTTTAAATTACCATAAATAATAAGAAAAATAGTTCGTCATTCTATCGCGGAATTTGTTAATCGAGTGTGGTTCCTGGAACTCATTAAACACGAGGAACGAGGGATTACCGTATTAAAAAAGTCCATATAAATCATGTAGAATACACATTTTCTTTCAATTCCACCCTGAGTATAATGACATTCTCTGCAGCCAACTCTGATCTCACTGAAGGTTCTAGAGATGCAAAACCAATGAAACAATTGAAAGTCATGAACATCTTTTCATCTCTGCATAGAAACATGTTCTGGGTGACATTTGTGAACATTAAAGGACACAGACAGTCAGTGAAGTGATGAAAGTGTTGTCAGGTTTTCTGAGGGAGGGGGATCACTGGGATATTTGATTCCCTCCATTCATTACAGGCTGGTCTTCTAGACCTTAATGACCACTGATCTGTTTTCAGTTTGACACATATCCATGGCAACTTAGTTCAAATGAACAAATCTTCCACAGGACAGGCTTTGACATTCACTTTCAGCAGTGGGATGAGGGCTGAAATAATGTGTTGGTGGTTTAATTTAAGCTTCATTTATACTTTGAGAGGCCAAGCCACGTGTGATAGATCTGAACACAGGCTCTGTGGCTATGCTGCCATGGAAATGCATCCTTCTTAAAAATAAGACGAGCCTTTGTTGCTTCTTCTGCCTCAGAGAAACCACGCCACCAGTGACCGAGTGTGTTTTCACTACAACACTGTAAAATAGTGCTCCAAAATGAAACTGAAGCAACTTGAGAAAAGATGCAGTTAGCAGATGCAGTTAGCTAGTAGCTTTATTTCCTCGCTCTGAAACCCAGTGACAGTTTCTTTGGTTGTGTGTTGAGATCTTTGATGAAATGCTGAACTGTCATTTCATCTTCATTGTCCCGGTAGATGGCAGCAGATTTTTATCAAGATTGTCTCATTACGTTTTTCCATTCATCCTTCAATTCTATGAAGTTTGTCAGTGTCATACGCTGAAAAAAAGAACCGAACTACGAAGGTTCCACCTAAACACTCCACCGTCGGTGTGGTGTTTTTGGGGTGGTGTGCATTGCCTTTTGACTTCCAAACATGGTGTGCATTATGGAAGAGTTGAAATCCATCTGTAACCAGTGCCATCAGTGTATTTTACCACAATGAGGTTGTAAAGGTCTTGAGAGAGCTCTTGGCTTTTACCACCATGAGATGTTTTTTTGTGACACCTGAGCAATGCGACACCTTTTTGACCTGAATCAGCTGATATTAATTTGCGGTGATGAGGAGCAGGATTGCCTTTGAATCACTGATAGATTTCAGCTGATGTCTTGGCCTTCCTTGCTGTTTTTAATGCGTTTCCCATGTGATTCCATTTTATTACACATAATTTGTGGACGTCTAAAGTTTGATTGATTCTATTGAACATTATAGATGAGCAGAGCTGGAATTGAAGAATGCAGGCTACTGCAAAATTGTTTGGTCGAGGAACGCTGATTTTACTTATTTGTTTCTGTTGTTTAGGCCATGATGAAGAGCTGTTACTCAGCTCCATCAAGTCTCTATCCTAGAAATTACTGTCATACAAGTAATACAAGTCTTTTACAACATTTCATGTGTTTTAGACAAACATATTTCAAATTTAACTCTGTTTTCATCAGCTTAATGTGAAAATGCTTTTTGTTATATTTATTTGCAAAGTTGCACGGTGAACCTAATAAGATGCTTCTGCAGACGACTCACTGACAATGTATTAAATGTGCAGTCGTTCAGTAAACATTAGTGAAGTCTGAATAACGCTTTTGGTGGTGCTCTTTAGTCAATGCAGTTCTTGGTTAGGTCCTGGGTTCTAGTCCAGGATTTTTCCATATGGTGTCTGAATGTTCTCCCCATGTCGAGGTTCCCTCCAGGTTCTCCGGCCTCCTCCCGCCACCAAGATCATGCAGTAGAGGAGAATCAGTGACTTTGAATTGAGTGTCAATGTTAGATTGTTACATCAGGCTTCAAAGCGGTGATGTACTGTGATGTCAGTGTTTGTGTGTTCGTCCGTCCGTCCACCAAATATCTTCACAACCTTTCACAGATAGAAAGATGAAACAAAAAGCACATTACTGGGGCAGCAAAGGGGATGAAAATGAGATGATGACCTTGATCTTGAGAAAACTAGGTCAAAGGTCACAGTTTTACTTTTATACGTTTTTAGGTACACATCTCAGAAACCTGATGAGATACAATCACTAAACCAAAAGCAACATTTTCAGGAAGCCAGAGGCACAAAAATGTGATGATGATCTTCACCTTAGCGACCATTATGAAAGTAGGTCAGGGTAAAATGTCTAATTCAGGAGTGTTGCGGAGTGTTCAGGAGTGTTATTTATGGGGTCATATGATGAACTGGCGACTTGTCCAGGATCATTTCACGTCTGATCCAGTGTCAGCTGTGATTGGTTCCTGCTCTCATCCCACCAGTTTCCTACTGGTAGTGTAATGACAACCTAATTGTAGCCACAAGAGGACACAAGCCAGTGTCTTATTATGCCGGTCCCAAGCCCGGATAAATACAGAGGGTTGTGTCAGGAAGGGCATCCGATATAAAACTTTTGCCAAATCAAACATGTGAATAGAATCTATGACTTCCATACCGGATCGGTCGAGGCCCGGGTTAACAACGACAGCCATCGGCGCTGTTGACCTACAGCGTGCCAGGGGAAATTGAACTACTGTTGGTCGAAGAAGGAGAGGAGGAAAGTGTGTTCGTAGGAAGAGAGAGAAGAGGAGCGCCAAGAGTATAGGACTAAGAGTAGGGACGTTGAATGTTGGAACTATGACAGGAAAAGGTAGAGAGTTGGTTGACATGATGCAGAGGAGGAAGGTAGACATACTGTGTGTCCAGGAGTCCAGGTGGAAAGGTAGCAAGGCTAGAAGTTTAGGAGCAGGGTTCAAGTTGTTCTATCATGGTGTAGATGGGAAGAGAAATGGAGTAGGAGGACGGCAAAGGAAAGGCAAAGATGTAAATTCCAAAAATTCAATCTCAGACAAACAAAAATACAAGCACAGAAGAACTCAGCTGGAGGCAGAAACCACTGAGTACAACTACAGATAATGCACAGGACAGATGGGTGAGGAATTTATCAGACAGAGAACTCATCCAACCAGAGAAGGACACCCTCATCAAAGGATTGAACTTCGCCACTACCCCAGAGCGTGTACTGGTTGTGGCCCTCATTACTGCTACGGAATCATTAAAAAGAACACCCTTTCCGCAGCAGAAGCAGAGTGACTAAGGGTAAAGGTAACAGCAGCCCTTTCTGAGGCTAAGGTCCCTCCTTCCAACCTCTCCACTAAGGAACGGAAGGCAGTGACGGCGCTGAGTCAGGACCAGAACATCACCTATGAGACCCTGACGCGCGACCCAACCAGCAGCTACAAAAAGAAGGTTGTGGACTGCCTACAGAAGCTACAGAAAGAGGAAGCATAAACCACCTGCTCTATTATTGCCTATACCCTGGGAAAGTCATCCCATGCATGTATGGCCTCCCCAAAATTCATAAAGAAGGGCCCCCCTCTCAGACCCATTGTCAGCAGCATCAACTTGGTCACATACAACATTGCCAAGTATGTTGCTACCATCTTGGCCCCGCTAGTGGGTAACAACCCTTATCATATACAGAACTCCATGGACTTTGTGGGAAAAGGTGAGAGGACTGAGATTGAATACAGACGAGACCATGGTATCCTACGACGTCACTTCTGTATTCACATGTTTTCCCACAACGGAGGCTGTGGAAACAGTGAGACAACGGCTTTCACAGGACAATACCCTCAGCGACAGGACAAACCTCAACCCTGATCAGATCTGCCAACTTTTGGACCTCTGCCTAAACACCACCTATTTCCAGTACAGAGGGAATTCCTATAGGCAGAAACACAGATGTGCCATGGGCTCACCGGTGTCTCCTATTGTGGCCAATTTCTACATGGAAGAGGTGGAACACAAGGCCCTTACCTCGTTCAACGGAACACCACCAAGCCACTGGTTCTGGTATGTGGACAACAAATGGGTCAAGATCAAAATCCACAAGGTGCAACCTTTCACCGAACACATCAACTCGGTGGACAGCAACATCAAGTTCACCAGAGAGGATGTAAAGGACAACAGTTTGCCCTTTTTGGATTGCGAGGTCTGCATAAAAGACGACAGAAGTCTGTTTGTTGGGGTATATAGGAAACCAACGCATGGACCAGTACCTGCTTTTTGACTCTCACCACCCACTGGAGCACAAGCTTGCCGTCATCAAGACCCTGCAAAACAGGGCTGATAAACTATCAACCAGTGCCCAAGACCAGGTGAAAGAACACCAACACCTGAAAGGGGCACTGAAAACGTGTGGATATCCTGACTGGACCTTTGTGAAAGCTCACACAAGATCCAGAAAGGAGAACAACCCAGTGAGGACAGAAGAGAGCAAGCGCAATGGTATAGTGATCCCGTATATGTCTGGAGTGTCGGAAAAGCTGAGGAGGATCTTCAACAAACACAAGGTTCCTGTGTATTTTAAGCCGGGCAACACCCTCCGACAAAGACTGGTCCACCCAAAAGACCCCACACCACACAGTCAGACGAGCAATTTGGTGTATGCAGTTAAATGCAGTGAGGAACGCTCAGATGTCTACATAGGTGGAACCAAACAACCACTACACAGACGCATGGCTCAACACAGAAGAGCCAACACATCAGGACAGGACTCAGAAGTCTTGGAAATGACTAGGAGAGGTGGCAGTAGAGTTTCTGACTGGGTTGTTCAACAGGATCTTAGATAATGAGAAGAGGCCTGAGGAATGGAGGAGAAGTGTGCTGGTGCCCATTTTTAAGAACAAGGGAGACGTGCAGAGTTGTGGGCAGAAGTGAGCATTTGTGAGCAGCAGTATGGTTTCAGGCCAAAAAAGAGTACTACAGATAGGACTGCATCAGGGATCAGCTCTGAGCCCCTTCTTGTTGCTATGGTGATGGACAGGCTGACAGATGAGGTTAGACAGGAATCTCCATGGACTATGATGTTTGCAGATGACATTGTGATCTGCAGTGAGAGCAGGGAACAGGTGGAGGAGAAGCTAGAGAGGTGGAGGTTTGTCCTGGAAAGGAGAGGAATGAAGGTTAGCCGCAGTAAGACAGAGTACATGTGTGTGAATGAGAGGGACCCAAGTGGAAGAGTGAGGTTACAGGGAGAAGAGATCAAGAAGGTGGAGGATTTGAAGTACTTAGGGTCAACAGTCCAGAGCAATGGAGAGTGTGGAAAAGAGGTGAAGAAACGTGTCCAGGCAGGATGGAACGGGTGGAGAAAAGTGTCAGGTGTGATGTGTGATAGAAGAGTTTCAGCTAAAATGAAAGGAAAGGTGTACAAAACTGTGGTGAGACCAGCGATGTTGTTTGGTCTAGAGACAGTGTCACTGAGGAAAAGACAGGAGACAGAGCTGGAGGTAGCAGAGATGAAGATGCTGAGGTTCTCTCTGGGAGTGACCAGGAAGGATAGGATCAGGAATGAGTACATCAGAGGGACAGCACATGTTAGAGGTTTTGGAGATAAAGTCAGAGAGGCCAGACTGAGATGGTTTGGACATGTCCAGAGGAGAGATAGTGAATATATTGGTAGAAGGATGCTGAGTTTTGAACTGCCAGGCAGGAGGCCTAGAGGAAGACCAAAGAGGAGGTTTATGGATGTAGTGAAAGAGGACATGAAGGTAGTTGGTGTGAGAGAAGAGGATGCAAAGGACAGGGCTAGATGGAGGACACTGATTGGCTGTGGAGACCCCTGAAGGGAAAAGCCCAAAGGGAAAGAAGTGTAATGATAACCTAAATGAAAACGGCAGGTTAATCTGATTCCAAGCTTATTCTCCTTCTCTGCTTCTCCTGAGTCACCTCCTCCTACCTTCCTCCCACAACAGGTGAGCGTTGCCATTTGCCTACATCTTCTTATTGTAAACCTTCATCCTTTTTTAGTGTGTTTCCTGTAGGTTTGCAAAGGCAGCAGTGTGCATGGAGTGAGGAACAATACCTCCTCCTCACGGTGCTGAGTTCCCCCGAAGGAACCTTATCTTTCAGATTGTAATGTAATGAGTGGCCCCTTGAAACAAAAGGCCTGACAGCTCTGTGGCTCCCTGGGATCACTGCATTGTTATTAGAATCCCCAGGAGTGTGTGTGCACAGGCCAGCACTACCCTTCTACATCTGTGTGTCTACATCTGTGTGTCAGCTACATGTGACCTACAATAACAAAACACTGGATTTTTTTTGTGCGCGTAGTTTTTTAGAAATGTCAACGTGAAGCAATTCATCATCATCCAGGGAGCTGATCTGACTTAAATGTGTTGTAGTGATGGATGACACAAGTCAGCTATGGTTTAAACTTTAGCAGCATTGACCTGTCCGTCCCCCTCCGTGTCGTCCTTGTCCCTGGTGACAAGAGGCCAGCATCACCTGTTCGCTCTCCTCATCCACATGAATTTATCAGCGGCTCCCCTCTCGATGTGCCACCATTGTTTCAGTCCCACGCCCTGGATGAGAACCAGTTGTGTGGGCGGCGGTGTCTCAGCGGTAGAGCGGGTCGTCCAGTTTTCCAACATCGGAGGTGCGATTCCCGCTTCGGCCCAAAGGAAACACCTGGACGGTAAGCTGACAGTGGGAGGTGTCACCTCACTGCCAAGGTGCCTTTGAGCAAAGCGGCGTCCCCCCTTACAAGTTGCTCATTTGGGAGCTCCAAGTGCACGAATTACTAACACTAGAGTGTGCCATTAATTTCCCCTAGGGGATCCTTCGAGTACAGTGTTTTCCGCACTATAAGGCCCACTGGACTAGAATGCGCACTTTCAATGAATGGCCTATTTTTTTTTTTTATTTCATACATAAATTGCACTGAATAATAAAGCACACTTGATTATAAAACGCATCTGAGAACTCATCTTCAATGAAGGGTCTATTTCAAAACATTTTTCATACATAAGGCACATTGGATTATAAGGAATTGAGAAAATTGAAGGCTTTTGGGCACACCT
This sequence comes from Antennarius maculatus, assembly GCA_013358685.1. NCBI lineage: Eukaryota > Metazoa > Chordata > Actinopteri > Lophiiformes > Antennariidae > Antennarius > Antennarius maculatus. The sequence goes on along the minus strand of JABVMC010000040.1, from coordinate 256,907 downwards.
GAAACAGTGCGGAAAATACTGTATATATATAAAAAAATAAAAAATTTAGAAAGGTGAAAAAATAGAAATCAAAAGTTGATTTATTCATAAACTGTCCAAAGATTCAGAAGTTCAGGGTACTGTTCACATGGAAAAGGAGACTTAAATGAATTGTTTAAGTCTCTAACTATGGTTAGAAGTCTTTTTTTGTGGTAAGAATCAAAAACACTATTTTACATTTACTTGATAAAAAATAATGAAAAATAGGGATTTACAAATTTAAAAATAGTCATCATCAAGAAAATCATAAATTACAGCTATATTGTGTGATATACCCAGAGCAAACAAAATAACTTCCATTAATTAATCACATTTCTCAGAGCTAAAATATAAGAACTTATTTTACATAAATGCTGCATTTGATGGAGGTTTATTATGGTTTTGTGGACAAATCTGTGATATGTCAGAATTTTTTTTGTTGTTGCAGCAATCAGTTCCTCTGAAAGCTGCTGATGGTGAATCAGAGTGACACACACACTTACACAACATTTTATAGTGAAGAAGACCAGGGTTGATTTGCAGCAGAGGACAGATGTTAAACAGGGTTCTAGAAACACGAGTGTGGCTGGAAAACCTCCTGACAGGAACAGTTTGTGACTCGTCTCCGTGCTGAACGCCATGGAGGCAGAAATCAAACGGCCGCGTGTTAGAGAAAGACAACTGTTGAATTATGTGTTTCATCCATTGACATCCATGTGTTGGTAACATGTTCACAGCTGTGTGTGTGTGTGTGTGTGTGTGTGTGTGTGTGTGTGTGTGTGTGTGTCTGTGTGTGTGTGTGTGTGTGTCTGTGTGTGTGTGTGTGTCTGTGTGTGTCTGTGTGTGTGTGTGTCTCTGTGTGTGTGTGTGTGTGTGTGTCTGTGTGTGTCTGTGTGTGTGTGTGTGTCTGTGTGTGTGTGTGTGTGTGTGTGTGTGTGTGTGTCTGTGTGTGTGTCTGTGTGTGTGTGTGTGTCTGTGTGTGTGTGTGTGTGTCATCGCCTCTCCAGTGTGTGACGTAAATATTTCATATCGGCAAACTGCAAATTTAAGTGAGTGACATTCTTTATGAGCTGGTGTGTGTGTGTGTGTGTGTGTGTGTGTGTGTGTGTGTGTGTGTGTGTGTGTGTGTCGGGGGTGTTTTGTTGTGCTAGCTGACAGCCCCCCCCCGTGTTGGGCCTGGCAGATGTAGAGGTGTCACCATGTTGATTAATTGTTTGCGGTCACCTGTCTGTGTGTCTGTCTGTCTGCGTGTCGCCGTGTGCTGAGGGGATTTGGGGTGGTGGGGTCGGAGTGAGAAGGAGGAGAAAGCTGGGGGGGGGGGGGGGGCAGAGGGGGAGTTTGTGCTGTGTAAATGACGCTACGCCATCGACCCTCAGCTGCGTCTGTCTAAACAGCAGCGTTGTCATGTCCAACATGAGTCCCGGCTGGGACCATCGGCCGGGGCCCGATGGGGCCTGGTGGGGCCCGATGGGGCCTGGTGGGGCCCGGCGGGGCCTGGGGGGGCCCGGGGGGGCCTGGGGGGGCCTGGTGGGGCCTGGCGGGGCCCCGGGCTCCTGCGCTGCTTCTTGGAGCTGGTCGTTCTGGACGGGAGGAGAGGTAATCTGTCCAAACAGACAATCACATTTTCTTAATTTGGCGAATGAATCGTATTCAGAACAATTTGTCCCACTGGATACTTTAAAGCTGGGGGGGGGTGTTTATTCAAATCTGGAGCCTCTCAAATGCTGTCAAGAAATTACGATTAAAAAATCTGTGAAATAAATATTGCATTTCAGTGGTCTAAACCTCTGAGGTCTGAGTGTATGGTTTTAATCCCATCACTAGTGTTTTAATCCTGATAATCCAGGCTGTGTACGTTTAAACTGAAGGGACTTCCAGCAAGGAGACTTGTGATGTTTTATTCTCTGCTGTCTATTTTCTGCTGGCGGTTGGAGAACATTAGAGACGTGAGAGGAGGAGGCTTCACTACACATTCAATAACACACTAGTCTGTGTCCTCGTGGGGGGGCCACGCACTGGACTTCTGCATCACTGACACACAGATCCTATTCAGTGTGAATGGCTTTTGATTTAGCCCATATTATCCATTACTTACTTATTCATAGGCCACTGGTTCCGTCCTCCCATCCATTCAAATCAATACTGCAGAACCCAGTTGTGAGTGTGAGTTGGGTTTTCTTCAAAGTGGCAATTCATCCAACCATCTGCGCCTCACACACACACACACACACACACACACACACACACACACACACACACACACACACACACACACACACACACACACACACACACACACACACACACTCTAAACCCACCCTTAGTAACAAGCCACGGAGCACCAATCTGTGCCGTGATTCGGCCAAACCCCGCCTGCCGACTGGGAAGGAACATCATCAAAACTCTTCTGTGTTGCCATGGAAATAGAGACCTCAATAAGTTCATCTTTTTCATGTGTTTTTTTTTGAGGTGGGTAGGGGTGGTGGCGGTGGGGTTGAGGGTGTGTGTGTGTGTGTGGGGGGGTTACTTGGGATCTGGTTGGCTGGTTTGGATGAATGGCAGAGCTGTGACCCCCTCCCACTATGAGCACATATTTATTTATTTAGTCATCAAACATCCAGACGGATGTTTCCTCCATCGTTGGTCACAAACCAGACGTGATGCTGCTGCGTCTCCTCACGTGTGTACCGTGTTTACTGGTGTGTGTGTGTGTGTGTGTGTGTGTCATATTGAAGCAGGTGGAGCGGGGGTCGCTGTCATTTGAATAAGAAGAGGAGAACACTGAGCTGGATGAATGGGGGGGGGGGTCAGCAGAACACATGTGTGTGATTGATTGTTCAACATACATGTTTTATTGCTCCGTGTTTCCTGTGTGTTCAATTCAGAGAGCAGCTCGTGTGTTTTATTCTAACAGTAATAGTGATAGTAGTGAGTAGTAGTGAGGAGGGAACACTCCTTTGAAGTAACTGAACCCCCCCTTACAGGAGGAGAATACCACTGTATGGTGTGTGTGTGTGTGTGTATGTGTTACACATGTCATGATCATGTATGATCAGCTTGATCAGATGTTTCCTAGAGATTCTCTTTGATGTTAATATTATTCGTGTGAGGAAGCGAGCGCCGGCTCTCGGGGGGGGGGGGGGTGAGCGATGTCTCAGTTATCTCCACCATTCAAGCCCCATTCCACTGACAAAAAATCACTACAACAACCAGACTGATCTTTTACACCAACAGGGTTTGGGGAGGGGTGGGGGCGGGGCGTGATGGGGCAGATCTGTTGGTGTAATTGGACAATTAAAGCCAAGATGTGAGCGTCTCTCTGGGGCAGATAAACCGGAGCGGTGGTGTGTTCTGATGCTTTGGAAGTGTGTGTGAGAAAGCAGCTTTAATCTGAAGTCAACACATAGGCGGCGGGGGGGGGGGGCGTTGCTGACATGATGACCTACAGTCAGACATTGTTCTATGGTCATTCTGTTTGTCCTATGGTTTGTTTCCAGTTCAGAGACTGAAGCTAAAATTAAGATCAGATTATAAAATCTGTCAGGGTGGGGGGAATTAAAGAAACACATAAACCAAACCCAAGTCCGCCTTCACCTGTAATCCCGTCACACCTGAGCCGGCAGGTGAGGTGAGGGTTGTGTGTGTGTGTGTGTGTGTGTGTGTTCCTGCTTATCTCCTTGTCATCAGGGATCCGTCCATCCCTACGCTGACCCCCCAGCGGTGGAGCTGAGGCCGCTGGGGGCATCTGGACGTCGGCCCATTGAGCTGCAGAGAGGGCAAGAGAGAGAGGGGGTATCAGAGGAGGGGGGGTGAGTTTCCTCCAGTCTCTGAGCCCCCCCCCATGAAATGGAGATGTTATTACATTAGCAGCTAAAAGGGTTTATTCACAGTTAGTGCAGTTTAGGGATGCAAATGGAGGATCCAGCGCTGCATGGCCCCGAGGTGGAGGGGGCCCCGAGGTGGGGGGGCCCTGAGGTGGGGGGGCCCCGAGGTGGGGGGGCCCCGAGGTGGGGGCCGACAGGAGGTTTGAGGATTAGTTCCACAGGTTCCTTTTGTTATGGAAAGAAGCTCCCAGAATGGGGGGGGAAAGGTGATGTGAGGATAGAGGCGGGGCGGGGGGGCAGTGTGGGGACGTTTCCTTCCCATCAGCCCCAGCGTGACGGACCTGAAGGTTTGTGACGTCGTCGCTGTCGTCTTCTGAGGTAATAGACACGGAGATGTCCCCCCCTCGGCAGCTGTAACAGTAAATAGTATGCAACACCTCACCCGCCCTCCCTGAAGGGTGTGTGTGTGTGTGTGTGTGTGTGTGTGTGTGTGTGTGTGTGTGTGTGTGTGTGTGAGAGCAGCGTGCCCCCACACGTCTCACTAACACACGTCTGAAATAAAGCGTGGTTATGATGATGAGGCCTTCTGACAAATTTTACAGCGTGGACAGGAAATGGGGGGCGGCGACCCAATCAGATCGCTGCTGTCGGTGTGTGGGGGGGCCGACGCACCGGTGCAGCGATCTGATTCGCTCCAGCGGGAAAGTTAAAGCCTTCATTATCTCGGCACGAGGCAAAGGTGTCACCTTCACTGGACCCCGACACACACACACACACACACACACACGCACACACACACACACACACACACACACGCACACACGCACACACACCTCCATCAATCTCCTCCCTCATTTTCACCATCACACCACCCCCTGTTGTATGCGCGTGCGTGTGTGTGTGTGTGTGTGTGTGTGTGTGTGTGTGTGTGTGTGTGTGTGTGTGTGTGTGTGTGTCTCAATCAGACAGTGTGACCTGAGCTGCAGCTATTCTTTTTTTTTTGCTACGGTGTGTTTCTGTTCCTCTCCTCAAACAAGAAGTGGCTGTAAAACTCACCAGTGTCACACACGTCACACACTCCACACACGTCACACACTCCACACACGTCACACACTCCACACACGTCACACACTCCACACACGTCACACACTCCACACACATCACACACTCCACACACGTCACACACTCCACACACGTCACACACTCCACACACGTCACACACTCCACACACGTCACACACTCCACACACGTCACACACTCCACACACGTCACACACTCCACACACGTCACACACTCCACACACGTCACACACTCCACACACGTCACACACTCCACACACGTCACACACTCCACACACGTCACACACGTCACACACTCCACACACGTCACACACTCCACACACGTCACACACTCCACACACGTCACACACTCCACACACGTCACACACGTCACACACTCCACACACGTCACACACTCCACACACGTCACACACTCCACACACGTCACACACTCCACACACGTCACACACTCCACACACGTCACACACTCCACACACGTCACACACTCCACACATGTCACACACTCCACACACGTCACACACTCCACACACGTCACACACTCCACACACGTCACACACTCCACATATGTCACACATGTCACACACTCCACACACGTCACACACTCCACACACGTCACACACGTCACACACTCCACACACATCACACACTCCACACACGTCACACACTCCACACATGTCACACACTCCACACACATCACACACTCCACACACGTCACACACTCCACACACGTCACACACTCCACACACGTCACACACGTCACACACTCCACACACATCACACACTCCACACACGTCACACACTCCACACATGTCACACACTCCACACACATCACACACTCCACACACGTCACACACTCCACACACGTCACACACTCCACACATGTCACACACTCCACACACGTCACACACTCCACACACGTCACACACTCCACACACGTGTGATGAGAAGTGGCCTGGAGGTGAAGGGGCCCGCTCAATTTCAACTGAAAGCGTTGGGTCTAAAAGCAAAGTGGGGGCAGGAATAAAAGCCCCCCTCCATCCGTCCTGTCTGGGACAACGGGGCTTTAATTGTCCACATTGAATTCTTTAACACTTGTGCCGTTAACAGCCATTAAGCACGAGGGCCTTCACACCACTGTGAAGGAGAAACAAAGAGTACACACACACACACACACACACACACACACACACACACACACACACACACACACACACACCGGTGGTGTTGTGTGAGACACACTCACGAAGACAAACAGGATTCAGTGGAATAAAAGGTGGGGCACAAAGAAAGGCATGCTGGGTAAATAACGCCATTCTTTATTTGTGTCTGGAGTTTGTCTGCTGTTGTGTTACAGAACAAGACACAACTTATTCATTCAGAGGTTTATTAGGATTATTTAGGTGTTACCTAAATGGATAAAACAGTTTGATCGTTTCCAACTCTAGAAACTGTGTGTGTGTGTGTGTGTGTGTGTGTGTGTGTGTGTGTGTGTGTGTAGCTGTGTGTGTGTGTGTGTGTGTGTGTGTGTAGTTGTGTGTGTGTGTGTGTGTGTGTGTGTAGTGTTAATGTTTTAGTCTTAGTGTTTTAGTCTCAGTGTTTTAGTCTTAGTGTTTTAGTCTTAGTGTTTTAGTCTTAGTGTTTTAGTCTTAGTGTTTTAGTCTCAGTGTTTTAGTCTTAGTGTTTTAGTCTTAGTGTTTTAGTCTCAGTGTTTTAGTGTTAATGTTTTAGTCTCAGTGTTTTAGTGTTAGTGTTTTAGTCTTAGTGTTTCAGTCTTAGTGTTTTAGTCTCAGTGTTTTAGTGTTAATGTTTTAGTCTTAGTGTTTTAGTGTTAGTGTTTTAGTCTTAGTGTTTTAGTCTTAGTGTTTTAGTCTTAGCGTTTTAGTCTTAGTGTTTTAGTCTTAGTGTTTTAGTCTTAGTGTTTTAGTGTTAGTGTTTTAGTCTTAGTGTTTTAGTCTCAGTGTTTTAGTGTTAATGTTTTAGTCTCAGTGTTTTAGTCTTAGTGTTTTAGTCTTAGTGTTTCAGTCTTAGTGTTTTAGTGTTAGTGTTTTAGTGTTAATGTTTTAGTCTTAGTGTTTTAGTCTTAGTGTTTTAGTCTTAGTGTTTTAGTCTTAGTGTTTCAGTCTTAGTGTTTTAGTCTCAGTGTTTTAGTGTTAATGTTTTAGTCTTAGTGTTTTAGTCTTAGTGTTTTAGTCTTAGTGTTTTAGTCTTAGTGTTTTAGTCTCAGTGTTTTAGTGTTAATGTTTTAGTCTTAGTGTTTTAGTGTTAGTGTTTTAGTCTTAGTGTTTCAGTCTTAGTGTTTTAGTCTCAGTGTTTTAGTCTTAGTGTTTTAGTCTTAGTGTTTTAGTGTTAGTGTTTTAGTCTTAGTGTTTTAGTCTTAGTGTTTTAGTGTCAGTGTTTTAGTCTTAGTGTTTTAGTCTTAGTGTTTTAGTCTCAGTGTTTTAGTGTTAATGTTTTAGTCTTAGTGTTTTAGTGTTAGTGTTTTAGTCTAAGTGTTTTAGTCTTAGTGTTTTAGTCTTAGTGTTTTAGTCTTAGTGTTTTAGTCTTAGTGTTTTAGTGTTAGTGTTTTAGTCTCAGTGTTTTAGTCTTAGTGTTTTAGTCTTAGTGTTTTAGTCTTAGTGTTTTAGTGTTAGTGTTTTAGTCTTCGTGTTTTAGTGTTAATGTTTTAGTGTTAATGTTTTAGTCTTAGTGTTTTAGTCTTAGTGTTTTAGTGTTAGTGTTTTAGTGTTAGTGTTTTAGTCTTAGTGTTTTAGTCTTAGTGTTTTAGTCTCAGTGTTTTAGTGTTAGTGTTTTAGACTTAGTGTTTTAGTCTTAGTGTTTTAGTGTTAGTGTTTTAGTCTTAGTGTTTTAGTGTTAATGTTTGAGTGTTAATGTTTTAGTCTTAGTGTTTTAGTGTTAGTGTTTTAGTCTTAGTGTTTTAGTGTTAGTGTTTTAGTCTTAGTGTTTTAGTCTTAGTGTTTTAGTCTCAGTGTTTTAGTCTTAGTGTTTTAGTGTTAGTGTTTTAGTGTTAGTGTTTTAGTCTTAGTGTTTTAGTCTTAGTGTTTTAGTGTCAGTGTTTTAGTCTTAGTGTTTTAGTCTTAGTGTTTTAGTCTCAGTGTTTTAGTGTTAATGTTTTAGTCTTAGTGTTTTAGTGTTAGTGTTTTAGTCTCAGTGTTTTAGTCTTAGTGTTTTAGTCTTAGTGTTTTAGTCTTAGTGATTTAGTCTTAGTGTTTTAGTGTTAGTGTTTTAGTCTAAGTGTTTTAGTCTTAGTGTTTTAGTCTTAGTGTTTTAGTCTTAGTGTTTTAGTGTTAGTGTTTTAGTCTTCGTGTTTTAGTGTTAATGTTTTAGTGTTAATGTTTTAGTCTTAGTGTTTTAGTCTTAGTGTTTTAGTCTTAGTGTTTTAGTCTTAGTGTTTTAGTCTTAGTGTTTTAGTCTTAGTGTTTTAGTCTTAGTGTTTTAGTGTTAGTGTTTTAGTCTCAGTGTTTTAGTCTTAGTGTTTTAGTCTTAGTGTTTTAGTCTTAGTGTTTTAGTGTTAATGTTTTAGTCTTCGTGTTTTAGTGTTAATGTTTTAGTGTTAATGTTTTAGTGTTATTGTTTTAGTGTTAGTGTTTTAGTCTTAGTGTTTTAGTGTTAGTGTTTTAGTCTTAGTGTTTTAGTCTTAGTGTTTTAGTCTGTGTTTTAGTGTTAGTGTTTTAGACTTAGTGTTTTAGTCTTAGTGTTTTAGTCTTAGTGTTTTAGTCTTAGTGTTTTAGTCTTAGTGTTTTAGTCTCAGTGTTTCAGTCTTAGTGTTTTAGTGTTAGTGTTTTAGTCTTAGTGTTTTAGTCTTAGTGTTTTAGTCTTAGTGTTTTAGTGTTAATGTTTTAGTCTTCGTGTTTTAGTGTTAATGTTTTAGTGTTAATGTTTTAGTCTTATTGTTTTAGTGTTAGTGTTTTAGTCTTAGTGTTTTAGTGTTAGTGTTTTAGTCTTAGTGTTTTAGTCTTAGTGTTTTAGTCTGTGTTTTAGTGTTAGTGTTTTAGACTTAGTGTTTTAGTCTTAGTGTTTTAGTCTTAGTGTTTTAGTCTTAGTGTTTTAGTCTTAGTGTTTTAGTCTCAGTGTTTCAGTCTTAGTGTTTTAGTGTTAGTGTTTTAGTCTTAGTGTTTTAGTCTTAGTGTTTTAGTCTTAGTGTTTTTAGTGTTAGTGTTTTAGTGTTAGTGTTTTAGTCTTCGTCTTTTAGTGTTAATGTTTTAGTGTTAATGTTTTAGTCTTAGTGTTTTAGTCTTAGTGTTTTAGTCTCAGTGTTTTAGTGTTAGTGTTTTAGACTTAGTGTTTTAGTCTTAGTGTTTTAGTCTTAGTGTTTTAGTCTTAGTGTTTTAGTCTTAGTGTTTTAGTCTTAGTGTTTTAGTCTTAGTGTTTTAGTCTAAGTGTTTTAGTGTTAATGTTTTAGTCTTAGTGTTTTAGTGTTAGTGTTTTAGTCTCAGTGTTTTAGTGTTAATGTTTTAGTCTTAGTGTTTTAGTGTTAGTGTTTTAGTCTTAGTGTTTAAGTCTTAGTGTTTTAGTCTCAGTGTTTTAGTCTTAGTGTTTTAGTCTTAGTGTTTTAGTGTTATTGTTTTAGTCTTAGTGTTTTAGTGTTAGTGTTTTAGTGTTAGTGTTTTAGTGTTAGTGTTTTAGTCTTAGTGTTTTAGTCTTAGTGTTTTAGTCTTAGTGTTTTAGTGTCAGTGTTTTAGTCTCAGTGTTTTAGTCTTAGTGTTTTAGTCTCAGTGTTTTAGTGTTAATGTTTTAGTCTTAGTGTTTTAGTGTTAGTGTTTTAGTCTCAGTGTTTTAGTCTTAGTGTTTTAGTCTTAGTGTTTTAGTCTTAGTGTTTTAGTCTTAGTGTTTTAGTCTTAGTGTTTTAGTGTTAGTGTTTTAGTCTCAGTGTTTTAGTCTTAGTGTTTTAGTCTTAGTTTTTTAGTGTTAGTGTTTTAGTCTTCGTGTTTTAGTGTTAATGTTTTAGTGTTAATGTTTTAGTCTTAGTGTTTTAGTCTTAGTGTTTTAGTCTTAGTGTTTTAGTGTTAGTGTTTTAGTCTTAGTGTTTTAGTCTTAGTGTTTTAGTCTTAGTGTTTTAGTGTCAGTGTTTTAGTGTTAGTGATTTAGACTTAGTGTTTTAGTCTTAGTGTTTTAGTTTTAGTGTTTTAGTCTTAGTGTTTTAGTCTTTGTGTTTTAGTCTCAGTGTTTCAGTCTTAGTGTTTTAGTGTTAGTGTTTTAGTCTTAGTGTTTTAGTCTCAGTGTTTTAGTCTTAGTGTTTTTAGTGTTAGTGTTTTAGTGTTAGTGTTTTAGTCTTCGTCTTTTAGTGTTAATGTTTTAGTGTTAATGTTTTAGTCTTAGTGTTTTAGTCTTAGTGTTTTAGTCTTAGTGTTTTAGTGTTGGTGTTTTAGTCTTAGTGTTTTAGTCTCAGTGTTTTAGTGTTAGTGTTTTAGACTTAGTGTTTTAGTCTTAGTGTTTTAGTCTTAGTGTTTTAGTCTTAGTGTTTTAGTCTTAGTGTTTTAGTCTTAGTGTTTTAGTCTTAGTGTTTTAGTCTCAGTGTTTTAGTGTTAATGTTTTAGTCTTAGTGTTTTAGTGTTAGTGTTTTAGTCTTAGTGTTTTAGTGTTAATGTTTTAGTCTTAGTGTTTTAGTGTTAGTGTTTTAGTCTTAGTGTTTCAGTCTTAGTGTTTTAGTCTCAGTGTTTTAGTCTTATTGTTTTAGTCTTAGTGTTTTAGTGTTAGTGTTTTAGTCTTAGTGTTTTAGTGTTAGTGTTTTAGTGTTAGTGTTTTAGTGTTAGTGTTTTAGTCTCAGTGTTTTAGTCTTAGTGTTTTAGTCTTAGTGTTTTAGTGTCAGTGTTTTAGTCTCAGTGTTTTAGTCTTAGTGTTTTAGTCTCAGTGTTTTAGTGTTAATGTTTTAGTCTTAGTGTTTTAGTGTTAGTGTTTTAGTCTCAGTGTTTTAGTCTTAGTGTTTTAGTCTTAGTGTTTTAGTCTTAGTGTTTTAGTCTTAGTGTTTTAGTCTTAGTGTTTTAGTGTTAGTGTTTTAGTCTTAGTGTTTTAGTCTTAGTGTTTTAGTCTTAGTTTTTTAGTGTTAGTGTTTTAGTCTTCGTGTTTTAGTGTTAATGTTTTAGTGTTAATGTTTTAGTCTTAGTGTTTTAGTCTTAGTGTTTTAGTCTTAGTGTTTTAGTGTTAGTGTTTTAGTCTTAGTGTTTTAGTCTTAGTGTTTTAGTCTTAGTGTTTTAGTCTCAGTGTTTTAGTGTTAGTGTTTTAGACTTAGTGTTTTAGTGTTAGTGTTTTAGTGTTAGTGTTTTAGTCTTAGTGTTTTAGTCTCAGTGTTTTAGTCTTAGTGTTTTAGTCTTAGTGTTTTAGTGTCAGTGTTTTAGTCTTAGTGTTTTAGTCTTAGTGTTTTAGTCTCAGTGTTTTAGTGTTAATGTTTTAGTCTTAGTGTTAGTGTTTTAGTCTCAGTGTTTTAGTCTTAGTGTTTTAGTCTTTGTGTTTTAGTGTTAGTGTTTTAGTCTTAGTGTTTTAGTCTTAGTGTTTTAGTGTTAGTGTTTTAGTCTTAGTGTTTTAGTCTTAGTGTTTTAGTGTCAGTGTTTTAGTCTTAGTGTTTTAGTCTTAGTGTTTTAGTCTCAGTGTTTTAGTGTTAATGTTTTAGTCTTAGTGTTTTAGTGTTAGTGTTTTAGTCTCAGTGTTTTAGTCTTAGTGTTTTAGTCTTAGTGTTTTAGTCTTAGTGTTTTAGTCTTAGTGTTTTAGTGTTAGTGTTTTAGTCTCAGTGTTTTAGTCTTAGTGTTTTAGTCTTAGTGTTTTAGTCTTAGTGTTTTAGTGTTAGTGTTTTAGTCTTAGTGTTTTAGTGTTAATGTTTTAGTGTTAATGTTTTAGTCTTAGTGTTTTAGTCTTAGTGTTTTAGTCTTAGTGTTTTAGTGTTAGTGTTTTAGTCTTAGTGTTTTAGTCTTAGTGTTTTAGTCTTAGTGTTTTAGTGTTAGTGTTTTAGACTTAGTGTTTTAGTCTTAGTGTTTTAGTGTTAGTGTTTTAGTCTTCGTGTTTTAGTGTTAATGTTTGAGTGTTAATGTTTTAGTCTTAGTGTTTTAGTCTTAGTGTTTTAGTCTTAGTGTTTTAGTCTTAGTGTTTCAGTCTTAGTGTTTTAGTGTTAGTGTTTTAGTGTTAATGTTTTAGTCTTAGTGTTTTAGTCTTAGTGTTTTAGTCTTAGTGTTTTAGTCTTAGTGTTTCAGTCTTAGTGTTTTAGTCTCAGTGTTTTAGTGTTAATGTTTTAGTCTTAGTGTTTTAGTCTTAGTGTTTTAGTCTTAGTGTTTTAGTCTTAGTGTTTTAGTCTCAGTGTTTTAGTGTTAATGTTTTAGTCTTAGTGTTTTAGTGTTAGTGTTTTAGTCTTAGTGTTTCAGTCTTAGTGTTTTAGTCTCAGTGTTTTAGTCTTAGTGTTTTAGTCTTAGTGTTTTAGTTTTAGTGTTTTAGTCTTAGTGTTTTAGTCTTAGTGTTTTAGTGTTAGTGTTTTAGTGTTAGTGTTTTAGTCTTAGTGTTTTAGTCTCAGTGTTTTAGTGTTAATGTTTTAGTCTTAGTGTTTTAGTGTTAGTGTTTTAGTCTCAGTGTTTTAGTCTTAGTGTTTTAGTCTTAGTGTTTTAGTCTTAGTGTTTTAGTCTTAGTGTTTTAGTGTTAGTGTTTTAGTCTCAGTGTTTTAGTCATAGTGTTTTAGTCTTAGTGTTTTAGTCTTAGTGTTTTAGTGTTAGTGTTTTAGTCTTAGTGTTTTAGTGTTAATGTTTTAGTGTTAATGTTTTAGTCTTAGTGTTTTAGTCTTAGTGTTTTAGTCTTAGTGTTTTAGTGTTAGTGTTTTAGTCTTAGTGTTTTAGTCTTAGTGTTTTAGTCTCAGTGTTTTAGTGTTAGTGTTTTAGACTTAGTGTTTTAGTCTTAGTGTTTTAGTGTTAGTGTTTTAGTCTTCGTGTTTTAGTGTTAATGTTTGAGTGTTAATGTTTTAGTCTTAGTGTTTTAGTCTTAGTGTTTTAGTCTTAGTGTTTTAGTGTTAGTGTTTTAGTCTTAGTGTTTTAGTCTTAGTGTTTTAGTCTTAGTGTTTTAGTCTTAGTGTTTTAGTGTTAGTGTTTTAGTGTTAGTGTTTTAGTCTTAGTGTTTTAGTCTTAGTGTTTTAGTGTCAGTGTTTTAGTGTTAGTGTTTTAGTCTTAGTGTTTTAGTCTCAGTGTTTTAGTGTTAATGTTTTAGTCTTAGTGTTTTAGTGTAAGTGTTTTAGTCTCAGTGTTTTAGTCTTAGTGTTTTAGTCTTAGTGTTTTAGTCTTAGTGTTTTAGTCTTAGTGTTTTAGTCTTAGTGTTTTAGTCTCAGTGTTTTAGTCTTAGTGTTTTAGTCTTAGTGTTTTAGTTTTTGTGTTTTAGTGTTAGTGTTTTAGTCTTAGTGTTTTAGTGTTAATGTTTTAGTGTTAATGTTTTAGTCTTAGTGTTTTAGTCTTAGTGTTTTAGTCTTAGTGTTTTAGTCTTAGTGTTTTAGTCTTAGTGTTTTAGTCTTAGTGTTTTAGTCTTAGTGTTTTAGTGTTAGTGTTTTAGTCTCAGTGTTTTAGTCTTAGTGTTTTAGTCTTAGTGTTTTAGTCTTAGTGTTTTAGTGTTAATGTTTTAGTCTTCGTGTTTTAGTGTTAATGTTTTAGTGTTAATGTTTTAGTCTTAGTGTTTTAGTGTTAGTGTTTTAGTCTTAGTGTTTTAGTGTTAGTGTTTTAGTCTTAGTGTTTTAGTCTTAGTGTTTTAGTCTGTGTTTTAGTGTTAGTGTTTTAGACTTAGTGTTTTAGTCTTAGTGTTTTAGTCTTAGTGTTTTAGTCTTAGTGTTTTAGTCTTAGTGTTTTAGTCTCAGTGTTTCAGTCTTAGTGTTTTAGTGTTAGTGTTTTAGTCTTAGTGTTTTAGTCTCAGTGTTTTAGTCTTAGTGTTTTTAGTGTTAGTGTTTTAGTGTTAGTGTTTTAGTCTTCGTCTTTTAGTGTTAATGTTTTAGTGTTAATGTTTTAGTCTTAGTGTTTTAGTCTTAGTGTTTTAGTCTTAGTGTTTTAGTGTTTGTGTTTTAGTCTTAGTGTTTTAGTCTCAGTGTTTTAGTGTTAGTGTTTTAGACTTAGTGTTTTAGTCTTAGTGTTTTAGTCTTAGTGTTTTAGTCTTAGTGTTTTAGTCTTAGTGTTTTAGTCTCAGTGTTTTAGTGTTAATGTTTTAGTCTTAGTGTTTTAGTGTTAGTGTTTTAGTCTCAGTGTTTTAGTGTTAATGTTTTAGTCTTAGTGTTTTAGTGTTAGTGTTTTAGTCTTAGTGTTTAAGTCTTAGTGTTTTAGTCTCAGTGTTTTAGTCTTAGTGTTTTAGTCTTAGTGTTTTAGTGTTAGTGTTTTAGTCTTAGTGTTTTAGTGTTAGTGTTTTAGTGTTAGTGTTTTAGTGTTAGTGTTTTAGTCTCAGTGTTTTAGTCTTAGTGTTTTAGTCTTAGTGTTTTAGTGTCAGTGTTTTAGTCTCAGTGTTTTAGTCTTAGTGTTTTAGTCTCAGTGTTTTAGTGTTAATGTTTTAGTCTTAGTGTTTTAGTGTTAGTGTTTTAGTCTAAGTGTTTTAGTCTTAGTGTTTTAGTCTTAGTGTTTTAGTCTTAGTGTTTTAGTCTTAGTGTTTTAGTCTTAGTGTTTTAGTGTTAGTGTTTTAGTCTTAGTGTTTTAGTCTTAGTGTTTTAGTCTTAGTTTTTTAGTGTTAGTGTTTTAGTCTTCGTGTTTTAGTGTTAATGTTTTAGTGTTAATGTTTTAGTCTTAGTGTTTTAGTCTTAGTGTTTTAGTCTTAGTGTTTTAGTGTTAGTGTTTTAGTCTTAGTGTTTTAGTCTTAGTGTTTTAGTCTTAGTGTTTTAGTCTCAGTGTTTTAGTGTTAGTGTTTTAGACTTAGTGTTTTAGTGTTAGTGTTTTAGTGTTAGTGTTTTAGTCTTAGTGTTTTAGTGTTAGTGTTTTAGTCTCAGTGTTTTAGTCTTAGTGTTTTAGTGTCAGTGTTTTAGTCTTAGTGTTTTAGTCTTAGTGTTTTAGTCTCAGTGTTTTAGTGTTAATGTTTTAGTCTTAGTGTTAGTGTTTTAGTCTCAGTGTTTTCGTCTTAGTGTTTTAGTCTTAGTGTTTTAGTGTTAGTGTTTTAGTCTTAGTGTTTTAGTCTTAGTGTTTTAGTGTTAGTGTTTTAGTCTTAGTGTTTTAGTCTTAGTGTTTTAGTGTCAGTGTTTTAGTCTTAGTGTTTTAGTCTTAGTGTTTTAGTCTCAGTGTTTTAGTGTTAATGTTTTAGTCTTAGTGTTTTAGTGTTAGTGTTTTAGTCTCAGTGTTTTAGTCTTAGTGTTTTAGTCTTAGTGTTTTAGTCTTAGTGTTTTAGTCTTAGTGTTTTAGTGTTAGTGTTTTAGTCTCAGTGTTTTAGTCTTAGTGTTTTAGTCTTAGTGTTTTAGTCTTAGTGTTTTAGTGTTAGTGTTTTAGTCTTCGTGTTTTAGTGTTAATGTTTTAGTGTTAATGTTTTAGTCTTAGTGTTTTAGTCTTAGTGTTTTAGTCTTAGTGTTTTAGTGTTAGTGTTTTAGTCTTAGTGTTTTAGTCTTAGTGTTTTAGTCTCAGTGTTTTAGTGTTAGTGTTTTAGACTTAGTGTTTTAGTCTTAGTGTTTTAGTGTTAGTGTTTTAGTCTTCGTGTTTTAGTGTTAATGTTTGAGTGTTAATGTTTTAGTCTTAGTGTTTTAGTCTTAGTGTTTTCGTCTTAGTGTTTTAGTGTTAGTGTTTTAGTCTTAGTGTTTTAGTCTTAGTGTTTTAGTCTCAGTGTTTTAGTCTTAGTGTTTTAGTCTTAGTGTTTTAGTGTTAGTGTTTTAGTCTTAGTGTTTTAGTCTTAGTGTTTTAGTGTCAGTGTTTTAGTCTTAGTGTTTTAGTCTTAGTGTTTTAGTCTCAGTGTTTTAGTGTTAATGTTTTAGTCTTAGTGTTTTAGTGTTAGTGTTTTAGTCTCAGTGTTTTAGTCTTAGTGTTTTAGTCTTAGTGTTTTAGTCTTAGTGTTTTAGTGTTAATGTTTTAGTCTTCGTGTTTTAGTGTTAATGTTTTAGTGTTAATGTTTTAGTCTTAGTGTTTTAGTGTTAGTGTTTTAGTCTTAGTGTTTTAGTGTTAGTGTTTTAGTCTTAGTGTTTTAGTCTTAGTGTTTTAGTCTCAGTGTTTTAGTGTTAGTGTTTTAGACTTAGTGTTTTAGTCTTAGTGTTTTAGTCTTAGTGTTTTAGTCTTAGTGTTTTAGTCTTAGTGTTTTAGTCTTAGTGTTTTAGTGTTAGTGTTTTAGTCTTAGTGTTTTAGTCTCAGTGTTTTAGTCTTAGTGTTTTTAGTGTTAGTGTTTTAGTGTTAGTGTTTTAGTCTTCGTCTTTTAGTGTTAATGTTTTAGTGTTAATGTTTTAGTCTTAGTGTTTTAGTCTTAGTGTTTTAGTCTTAGTGTTTTAGTGTTGGTGTTTTAGTCTTAGTGTTTTAGTCTCAGTGTTTTAGTGTTAGTGTTTTAGACTTAGTGTTTTAGTCTTAGTGTTTTAGTCTTAGTGTTTTAGTCTTAGTGTTTTAGTCTTAGTGTTTTAGTCTTAGTGTTTTAGTGTTAGTGTTTTAGTCTCAGTGTTTTAGTCTTAGTGTTTTAGTCTTAGTGTTTTAGTCTTAGTGTTTTAGTGTTAGTGTTAGTGTTAGCGTTTTAGTGTTAGTGTTTTCGTCTTAGTTTTGTAGTGTTAATGTTTTAGTGTTAGTGTTTTTGTGTTAGTGTTTTAGTGTTAGTGTTTTAGTGTTGATGTTTTAGTGTTAGTGTTTTAGTCTCAGTGTTTTAGTCTTAGTGTTTTAGTCTTAATGTTTTAGTGTCAATGTTTTAGTGTTAG
Organism: Antennarius maculatus; assembly: GCA_013358685.1. NCBI lineage: Eukaryota > Metazoa > Chordata > Actinopteri > Lophiiformes > Antennariidae > Antennarius > Antennarius maculatus. The sequence continues at coordinate 240,192 of JABVMC010000040.1, read as the reverse complement.
TGTTTTAGTCTTAGTGTTTTAGTCTCAGTGTTTTAGTGTTAGTGTTTTAGTGTTAATGTTTTAGTGTTAGTGTTTTAGTCTTAGTGTTTTAGTCTTAATGTTTTAGTCTTAATGTTTTAGTCTTGATGTTTTAGTCTTAGTGTTTTAGTCTTAGTGTTTTAGTGTTAGTGTTTTAGTCTTAGTGTTTTAGTCTTAGTGTTTTAGTCTTAGTGTTTTAGTCTTAGTGTTTTAGTCTTAGTGTTTTAGACTTAGTGTTTTAGTCTTAGTGTTTTAGTCTTAGTGTTTTAGTCTCAGTGTTTTAGTCTTAGTGTTTTAGTCTTAGTGTTTTAGTCTCAGTGTTTTAGTGTTAATGTTTTAGTCTCAGTGTTTTAGTGTTAGTGTTTTAGTCTTAGTGTTTCAGTCTTAGTGTTTTAGTCTCAGTGTTTTAGTGTTAGTGTTTTAGTCTTAGTGTTTTAGTCTTAGTGTTTTAGTCTTAGTGTTTTAGTCTTAGTGTTTTAGTCTTAGTGTTTTAGTCTCAGTGTTTTAGTGTTAATGTTTTAGTCTTAGTGTTTTAGTGTTAGTGTTTTAGTCTTAGTGTTTTAGTCTTAGTGTTTTAGTCTCAGTGTTTTAGTCTTAGTGTTTTAGTCTTAGTGTTTTAGTGTTAGTGTTTTAGTCTTAGTGTTTTAGTGTTAGTGTTTTAGTGTTAGTGTTTTAGTCTTAGTGTTTTAGTCTCAGTGTTTTAGTCTTAGTGTTTTAGTCTTAGTGTTTTAGTGTCAGTGTTTTAGTCTTAGTGTTTTAGTCTTAGTGTTTTAGTCTCAGTGGTTTAGTGTTAATGTTTTAGTCTTAGTGTTAGTGTTTTAGTCTCAGTGTTTTCGTCTTAGTGTTTTAGTCTTAGTGTTTTAGTGTTAGTGTTTTAGTCTTAGTGTTTTAGTCTTAGTGTTTTAGTGTTAGTGTTTTAGTCTCAGTGTTTTAGTCTTAGTGTTTTAGTCTTAGTTTTTTAGTGTTAGTGTTTTAGTCTTCGTGTTTTAGTGTTAATGTTTTCGTGTTAATGTTTTAGTCTTAGTGTTTTAGTGTTAGTGTTTTAGTGTTAGTGTTTTAGTCTTAGTGTTTTAGTCTTAGTGTTTTAGTCTTCGTGTTTTAGTGTTAGTGTTTTAGTCTTAGTGTTTTAGTCTTAGTGTTTTAGTCTTAGTGTTTTAGTCTTAGTGTTTTAGACTTAGTGTTTTAGTCTTAGTGTTTTAGTCTTAGTGTTTTAGTCTCAGTGTTTTAGTCTTAGTGTTTTAGTCTTAGTGTTTTAGTCTCAGTGTTTTAGTGTTAATGTTTTAGTCTCAGTGTTTTAGTGTTAGTGTTTTAGTCTTAGTGTTTTAGTCTTAGTGTTTTAGTCTCAGTGTTTTAGTGTTAATGTTTTAGTCTTAGTGTTTTAATGTTAGTGTTTTAGTCTTAGTGTTTCAGTCTTAGTGTTTTAGTCTCAGTGTTTTAGTCTTAGTGTTTTAGTCTAAGTGTTTTAGTGTTAATGTTTTAGTCTTAGTGTTTTAGTGTTAGTGTTTTAGTCTTAGTGTTTCAGTCTTAGTGTTTTAGTCTTAGTGTTTTAGTCTTAGTGTTTTAGTCTTAGTGTTTTAGTGTTAGTGTTTTAGTCTTAGTGTTTTAGTGTTAGTGTTTTAGTGTTAGTGTTTTAGTGTTAGTGTTTTAGTCTCAGTGTTTTAGTCTTAGTGTTTTAGTCTTAGTGTTTTAGTGTCAGTGTTTTAGTCTCAGTGTTTTAGTCTTAGTGTTTTAGTCTCAGTGTTTTAGTGTTAATGTTTTAGTCTTAGTGTTTTAGTGTTAGTGTTTTAGTCTCAGTGTTTTAGTCTTAGTGTTTTAGTCTTAGTGTTTTAGTCTTAGTGTTTTAGTCTTAGTGTTTTAGTCTTAGTGTTTTAGTGTTAGTGTTTTAGTCTCAGTGTTTTAGTCTTAGTGTTTTAGTCTTAGTTTTTTAGTGTTAGTGTTTTAGTCTTCGTGTTTTAGTGTTAATGTTTTAGTGTTAATGTTTTAGTCTTAGTGTTTTAGTCTTAGTGTTTTAGTCTTAGTGTTTTAGTCTTAGTGTTTTAGTCTTAGTGTTTTAGTCTCAGTGTTTTAGTGTTAATGTTTTAGTCTTAGTGTTTTAGTGTTAGTGTTTTAGTCTCAGTGTTTTAGTGTTATTGTTTTAGTCTTAGTGTTTTAGTGTTAGTGTTTTAGTCTTAGTGTTTCAGTCTTAGTGTTTTAGTCTCAGTGTTTTAGTCTTAGTGTTTTAGTCTTAGTGTTTTAGTGTTAGTGTTTTAGTCTTAGTGTTTTAGTGTTAGTGTTTTAGTGTTAGTGTTTTAGTGTTAGTGTTTTAGTCTCAGTGTTTTAGTCTTAGTGTTTTAGTCTTAGTGTTTTAGTGTCAGTGTTTTAGTCTCAGTGTTTTAGTCTTAGTGTTTTAGTCTAAGTGTTTTAGTGTTAATGTTTTAGTCTTAGTGTTTTAGTGTTAGTGTTTTAGTCTCAGTGTTTTAGTCTTAGTGTTTTAGTCTTAGTGTTTTAGTCTTAGTGTTTTAGTCTTAGTGTTTTAGTCTTAGTGTTTTAATGTTAGTGTTTTAGTCTCAGTGTTTTAGTCTTAGTGTTTTAGTCTTAGTTTTTTAGTGTTAGTGTTTTAGTCTTAGTGTTTTAGTGTTAATGTTTTAGTGTTAATGTTTTAGTCTTAGTGTTTTAGTCTTAGTGTTTTAGTCTTAGTGTTTTAGTGTTAGTGTTTTAGTCTTAGTGTTTTAGTCTTAGTGTTTTAGTCTTAGTGTTTTAGTCTCAGTGTTTTAGTGTTAGTGTTTTAGACTTAGTGTTTTAGTCTTAGTGTTTTAGTCTTAGTGTTTTAGTCTTTGTGTTTTAGTCTTAGTGTTTTAGTCTTAGTGTTTTAGTCTTAGTGTTTTAGTCTCAGTGTTTTAGTCTTAGCGTTTTAGTGTTAGTGTTTTAGTCTTAGTGTTTTAGTCTCAGTGTTTTAGTCTTAGTGTTTTTAGTGTTAGTGTTTTAGTGTTAGTGTTTTAGTCTTCGTCTTTTAGTGTTAATGTTTTAGTGTTAATGTTTTAGTCTTAGTGTTTTAGTCTTAGTGTTTTAGTCTTAGTGTTTTAGTGTTGGTGTTTTAGTCTTAGTGTTTTAGTCTCAGTGTTTTAGTGTTAGTGTTTTAGACTTAGTGTTTTAGTCTTAGTGTTTTAGTCTTAGTGTTTTAGTCTTAGTGTTTTAGTCTTAGTGTTTTAGTGTTAGTGTTTTAGTCTTAGTGTTTTAGTCTTAGTGTTTTAGTCTTAGTGTTTTAGTGTTAGTGTTTTAGTCTCAGTGTTTTAGTCTTAGTGTTTTAGTCTTAGTGTTTTAGTCTTAGTGTTTTAGTGTTAGTGTTTTAGTGTTAGCGTTTTAGTGTTAGTGTTTTCGTCTTAGTGTTGTAGTGTTAATGTTTTATTGTTAGTGTTTTAGTCTCAGTGTTTTAGTCTTAGTGTTTTAGTGTTAGTGTTTTAGTGTTAGTGTTTTAGTGTTAGTGTTTTCGTCTTAGTGTTGTAGTGTTAATGTTTTATTGTTAGTGTTTTAGTCTCAGTGTTTTAGTCTTAGTGTTTTAGTCTTAATGTTTTAGTGTCAATGTTTTAGTGTTAGTGTTTTAGTCTTAGTGTTTTAGTGTTAGTGTTTTAGTCTCAGTGTTTTAGTCTTAGTGTTTTAGTCTTAGTGTTTTAGTCTTAGTGTTTTAGTCTTAGTGTTTTAGTGTTAGTGTTTTAGTCTTCGTGTTTTAGTGTTAATGTTTTAGTGTTAATGTTTTAGTCTTAGTGTTTTAGTCTTAGTGTTTTAGTCTTAGTGTTTTAGTGTTAGTGTTTTAGTCTTAGTGTTTTAGTCTTAGTGTTTTAGTCTTAGTGTTTTAGTCTCAGTGTTTTAGTGTTAGTGTTTTAGACTTAGTGTTTTAGTCTTAGTTTTTTAGTGTTAGTGTTTTAGTCTTCGTGTTTTAGTGTTAATGTTTTCGTGTTAATGTTTTAGTGTTAGTGTTTTAGTGTTAGTGTTTTAGTCTTAGTGTTTTAGTCTTAGTGTTTTAGTCTTAGTGTTTTAGTCTCAGTGTTTTAGTCTTAGTGTTTTAGTGTTAGTGTTTTAGTCTTAGTGTTTTAGTCTCAGTGTTTTAGTCTTAGTGTTTTTAGTGTTAGTGTTTTAGTGTTAGTGTTTTAGTCTTCGTCTTTTAGTGTTAATGTTTTAGTGTTAATGTTTTAGTCTTAGTGTTTTAGTCTTAGTGTTTTAGTGTTGGTGTTTTAGTCTTAGTGTTTTAGTGTTAGTGTTTTAGTCTTAGTGTTTTAGTCTTAGTGTTTTAGTCTTAGTGTTTTAGTGTTAGTGTTTTAGTCTCAGTGTTTTAGTCTTAGTGTTTTAGTCTTAGTGTTTTAGTCTTAGTGTTTTAGTGTTAGTGTTTTAGTGTTAGCGTTTTAGTGTTAGTGTTTTCGTCTTAGTGTTGTAGTGTTAATGTTTTATTGTTAGTGTTTTAGTCTCAGTGTTTTAGTCTTAGTGTTTTAGTCTTAATGTTTTAGTGTCAATGTTTTAGTGTTAGTGTTTTAGTCTTAGTGTTTTAGTGTTAGTGTTTTAGTCTCAGTGTTTTAGTCTTAGTGTTTTAGTCTTAGTGTTTTAGTCTTAGTGTTTTAGTGTTAGTGTTTTAGTCTTCGTGTTTTAGTGTTAATGTTTTAGTGTTAATGTTTTAGTGTTAGTGTTTTAGTCTTAGTGTTTTAGTCTTAGTGTTTTAGTGTTAGTGTTTTAGTCTTAGTGTTTTAGTCTTAGTGTTTTAGTCTTAGTGTTTTAGTCTCAGTGTTTTAGTGTTAGTGTTTTAGACTTAGTGTTTTAGTCTTAGTGTTTTAGTCTTAGTGTTTTAGTCTTAGTGTTTTAGTCTTAGTGTTTTAGTCTTAGTGTTTTAGTCTCAGTGTTTTAGTCTTAGTGTTTTAGTGTTAGTGTTTTAGTCTTAGTGTTTTAGTCTCAGTGTTTTAGTCTTAGTGTTTTTAGTGATAGTGTTTTAGTGTTAGTGTTTTAGTCTTAGTCTTTTAGTGTTAATGTTTTAGTGTTAATGTTTTAGTCTTAGTGTTTTAGTCTGAGTGTTTTAGTCTTAGTGTTTTAGTGTTGGTGTTTTAGTCTTAGTGTTTTAGTCTAAGTGTTTTAGTGTTAGTGTTTTAGACTTAGTGTTTTAGTCTTAGTGTTTTAGTCTTAGTGTTTTAGTCTTAGTGTTTTAGTCTTAGTGTTTTAGTGTTAGTGTTTTAGTCTTAGTGTTTTAGTCTTAGTGTTTTAGTCTTAGTGTTTTAGTGTTAGTGTTTTAGTCTCAGTGTTTTAGTCTTAGTGTTTTAGTCTTAGTGTTTTAGTCTTAGTGTTTTAGTGTTAGCGTTTTAGTGTTAGTGTTTTCGTCTTAGTGTTGTAGTGTTAATGTTTTATTGTTAGTGTTTTAGTCTCAGTGTTTTAGTCTTAGTGTTTTAGTCTTAATGTTTTAGTGTCAATGTTTTAGTGTTAGTGTTTTAGTCTTAGTGTTTTAGTGTTAATGTTTTAGTGTTAGTGTTTTAGTGTTAGTGTTTTAGTCTTAATGTTTTAGTCTTCATGTTTTAGTCTTGATGTTTTAGTCTTAGTGTTTTAGTCTTAGTGTTTTAGTGTTAGTGTTTTAGTCTTAGTGTTTTAGTCTTAGTGTTTTAGTCTTAGTGTTTTAGTCTCAGTGTTTTAGTGTTAGTGTTTTAGACTTAGTGTTTTAGTCTTAGTGTTTTAGTCTTAGTGTTTTAGTCTTAGTGTTTTAGTCTTAGTGTTTTAGTGTTAGTGTTTTAGTCTTAGTGTTTTAGTCTCAGTGTTTTAGTCTTAGTGTTTCAGTGTTAGTGTTTTAGTGTTAGTGTTTTAGTCTTCGTGTTTTAGTGTTAATGTTTTAGTCTTAGTGTTTTAGTCTTAGTGTTTTAGTCTTAGTGTTTTAGTGTTGGTGTTTTAGTCTTAGTGTTTTAGTCTCAGTGTTTTAGTGTTAGTGTTTTAGACTTAGTGTTTTAGTCTTAGTGTTTTAGTCTTAGTGTTTTAGTCTTAGTGTTTTAGTCTTAGTGTTTTAGTCTTTGTGTTTTAGTCTTAGTGTTTTAGTCTTAGTGTTTTAGTCTTAGTGTTTTAGTCTTAGTGTTTTAGTGTTAGTGTTTTAGTCTTCGTGTTTTAGTGTTAGTGTTTTAGTGTTAGTGTTTTAGTCTTAGTGTTTTAGTGTTAGTGTTTTAGTCTTAGTGTTTTAGTGTTAGTGTTTTAGTCTCAGTGTTTTAGTCTTAGTGTTTTAGTCTTAGTGTTTTAGTCTTAGTGTTTTAGTCTCAGTGTTTTAGTGTTAATGTTTTAGTCTTAGTGTTTTAGTGTTAGTGTTTTAGTCTTAGTGTTTCAGTCTTAGTGTTTTAGTCTCAGTGTTTTAGTCTTAGTGTTTTAGTCTTAGTGTTTTAGTGTTAGTGTTTTAGTCTTAGTGTTTTAGTCTTAGTGTTTTAGTGTCAGTGTTTTAGTCTTAGTGTTTTAGTCTTAGTGTTTTAGTCTCAGTGTTTTAGTGTTAATGTTTTAGTCTTAGTGTTTTAGTGTTAGTGTTTTAGTCTCAGTGTTTTAGTCTTAGTGTTTTAGTCTTAGTGTTTTAGTCTTAGTGTTTTAGTCTTAGTGTTTTAGTCTTAGTGTTTTAGTGTTAGTGTTTTAGTGTTAGTGTTTTAGTCTTCGTCTTTTAGTGTTAATGTTTTAGTGTTAATGTTTTAGTCTTAGTGTTTTAGTCTTAATGTTTTAGTCTTAGTGTTTTAGTGTTGGCGTTTTAGTCTTAGTGTTTTAGTCTCAGTGTTTTAGTTTTAGTGTTTTAGTCTTAGTGTTTTAGTCTTAGTGTTTTAGTCTTAGTGTTTTAGTCTTAGTGTTTTAGTCTTAGTGTTTTAGTCTTAGAGTTTTAGTCTTAGAGTTTCAGTCTTAGTGTTTTAGTCTTAGTGTTTTAGTTTTTGTGTTTTAGTTTTAGTGTTTTAGTCTTAGTGTTTTAGTGTTAGTGTTTTAGTCTTAGTGTTTTAGTGTTAGTGTTTTAGTCTTAGTGTTTTAGTGTTAGTGTTTTAGTCTCAGTGTTTTACTCTTAGTGTTTTAGTCTTAGTGTTTTAGTCTTAGTGTTTTAGTGTTAGTGTTAGTGTTAGTGTTAGCGTTTCAGTGTTAGTGTTTTCGTCTTAGTGTTGTAGTGTTAATGTTTTAGTGTTAGTGTTTTTGTGTTAGTGTTTTAGTGTTAGTGTTTTAGTGTTAATGTTTTAGTGTTAGTGTTTTAGTCTCAGTGTTTTAGTCTTAGTGTTTTAGTCTTAATGTTTTAGTGTCAATGTTTTAGTGTTAGTGTTTTAGTGTTCTTGTTTTAGTGTTAATGTTTTACTGTTAGTGTTTTAGTCTTAGTGTTTTAGTCTCAGTGTTTTAGTGTTAGTGTTTTAGTGTTAATGTTTTAGTGTTAGTGTTTTAGTGTTAGTGTTTTAGTCTTAATGTTTTAGTCTTAATGTTTTAGTCTTGATGTTTTAGTCTTAGTGTTTTAGTCTTAGTGTTTTAGTGTTAGTGTTTTAGTCTTAGTGTTTTAGTCTTAGTGTTTTAGTCTTAGTGTTTTAGTCTCAGTGTTTTAGTTTTAGTGTTTTAGACTTAGTGTTTTAGTCTTAGTGTTTTAGTGTTAGTGTTTTAGTGTTAGTGTTTTAGTCTTAGTGTTTTAGTCTCAGTGTTTTAGTGTTAGTGTTTTAGTGTTAGTGTTTTAGTCTTAGTGTTTTAGTCTTAGTGTTTTAGTGTTAGTGTTTTAGTCTTAGTGTTTTAGTCTTAGTGTTTTAGTCTTAGTGTTTTAGTCTTAGTGTTTTAGTCTTAGTGTTTTAGTCTTAGTGTTTTAGTCTTAGTGTTTTAGTCTTAGTGTTTTAGTCTTAGTGTTTTAGTCTTAGTGTTTTAGTCTTAGTGTTTTAGTCTTAGTGTTTTAGTGTTAGTGTTTTAGTCTTAGTGTTTTAGTGTTAGTGTTTTAGTCTTAGTGTTTTAGTGTTAGTGTTTTAGTCTTAGTGTTTTAGTGTTAGTGTTTTAGTCTCAGTGTTTTACTCTTAGTGTTTTAGTCTTAGTGTTTTAGTCTTAGTGTTTTAGTGTTAGTGTTAGTGTTAGTGTTAGCGTTTTAGTGTTAGTGTTTTCGTCTTAGTGTTGTAGTGTTAATGTTTTAGTGTTAGTGTTTTTGTGTTAGTGTTTTAGTGTTAGTGTTTTAGTGTTGATGTTTTAGTGTTAGTGTTTTAGTCTCAGTGTTTTAGTCTTAGTGTTTTAGTCTTAATGTTTTAGTGTCAATGTTTTAGTGTTAGTGTTTTAGTGTTCGTGTTTTAGTGTTAATGTTTTAGTGTTAGTGTTTTAGTCTTAGTGTTTTAGTCTTAGTGTTTTAGTGTTAGTGTTTTAGTGTTAATGTTTTAGTGTTAGTGTTTTAGTGTTAGTGTTTTAGTCTTAATGTTTTAGTCTTAATGTTTTAGTCTTGATGTTTTAGTCTTAGTGTTTTAGTCTTAGTGTTTTAGTGTTAGTGTTTTAGTCTTAATGTTTTAGTCTTAATGTTTTAGTCTTAGTGTTTTAGTCTCAGTGTTTTAGTGTTAGTGTTTTAGACTTAGTGTTTTAGTCTTAGTGTTTTAGTGTTAGTGTTTTAGTGTTAGTGTTTTAGTCTTAGTGTTTTAGTCTCAGTGTTTTAGTGTTAGTGTTTTAGTGTTAGTGTTTTAGTCTTAGTGTTTTAGTCTTAGTGTTTTAGTGTTAGTGTTTTAGTCTTAGTGTTTTAGTCTTAGTGTTTTAGTCTTAGTGTTTTAGTCTTAGTGTTTTAGTCTTAGTGTTTTAGTCTTAGTGTTTTAGTGTTAATGTTTTAGTGTTAGTGTTTTAATGTTAGTGTTTTAGTCTTAGTGTTTTAGTCTTAGTGTTTTAGTCTTAGTGTTTTAGTCTTAGTGTTTTAGTCTTAGTGTTTTAGTCTCAGTGTTTTAGTGTTAATGTTTTAGTCTTAGTGTTTTAGTGTTAGTGTTTTAGTCTTAGTGTTTCAGTCTTAGTGTTTTAGTCTCAGTGTTTTAGTCTTAGTGTTTTAGTCTTAGTGTTTTAGTGTTAGTGTTTTAGTCTTAGTGTTTTAGTGTTAGTGTTTTAGTGTTAGTGTTTTAGTCTTAGTGTTTTAGTCTCAGTGTTTTAGTCTTAGTGTTTTAGTCTTAGTGTTTTAGTGTTAGTGTTTTAGTCTTAGTGTTTTAGTCTTAGTGTTTCAGTGTCAGTGTTTTAGTCTTAGTGTTTTAGTCTTAGTGTTTTAGTCTCAGTGTTTCAGTGTTAATGTTTTAGTCTTAGTGTTTTAGTGTTAGTGTTTTAGTCTCAGTGTTTTAGTCTTAGTGTTTTAGTCTTAGTGTTTTAGTGTTAGTGTTTTAGTCTTAGTGTTTTAGTCTTAGTGTTTTAGTCTTAGTGTTTTAGTGTTAGTGTTTTAGTCTTAGTGTTTTAGTCTCAGTGTTTTAGTCTTAGTGTTTTAGTCTTAGTGTTTTAGTCTCAGTGTTTTAGTGTTAGTGTTTTAGTCTCAGTGTTTTAGTGTTAGTGTTTTAGACTTAGTGTTTTAGTCTTAGTGTTTTAGTCTTAGTGTTTTAGTCTTAGTGTTTTAGTCTTAGTGTTTTAGTGTTAGTGTTTTAGTCTTAGTGTTTTAGTCTTAGTGTTTTAGTCTTAGTGTTTTAGTCTCAGTGTTTTAGTCTTAGTGTTTTAGTCTTAGTGTTTTAGTCTTAGTGTTTTAGTGTTAGTGTTTTAGTGTTAGCGTTTTAGTGTTAGTGTTTTCGTCTTAGTGTTGTAGTGTTAATGTTTTATTGTTAGTGTTTTAGTCTCAGTGTTTTAGTCTTAGTGTTTTAGTCTTAATGTTTTAGTGTCAATGTTTTAGTGTTAGTGTTTTAGTCTTAGTGTTTTAGTGTTAATGTTTTAGTATTAGTGTTTTAGTGTTAGTGTTTTAGTCTTAATGTTTTAGTCTTAATGTTTTAGTCTTGATGTTTTAGTCTTAGTGTTTTAGTCTTAGTGTTTTAGTGTCAGTGTTTTAGTCTTAGTGTTTTAGTCTTAGTGTTTTAGTCTTAGTGTTTTAGTCTCAGTGTTTTAGTGTTCGTGTTTTAGACTTAGTGTTTTAGTCTTAGTGTTTTAGTCTTAGTGTTTTAGTCTTAGTGTTTTAGTCTTAGTGTTTTAGTCTTAGTGTTTTAGTCTCAGTGTTTTAGTCTTAGTGTTTTAGTGTTAGTGTTTTAGTCTTAGTGTTTTAGTCTCAGTGTTTTAGTCTTAGTGTTTTAGTGTTAGTGTTTTAGTGTTAGTGTTTTAGTCTTCGTGTTTTAGTGTTAATGTTTTAGTGTTAGTGTTTTAGTGTTGGTGTTTTAGTCTTAGTGTTTTAGTCTCAGTGTTTTAGTGTTCGTGTTTTAGACTTAGTGTTTTAGTCTTAGTGTTTTAGTCTTAGTGTTTTAGTCTTAGTGTTTTAGTCTTAGTGTTTTAGTCTTAGTGTTTTAGTCTTAGTGTTTTAGTCTTAGTGTTTTAGTCTTAGTGTTTTAGTGTTAGTGTTTTAGTCTTCGTGTTTTAGTCTTAGTGTTTTAGTCTTAGTGTTTTAGTCTTAGTGTTTTAGTCTTAGTGTTTTAGTGTTAGTGTTTTAGTGTTAGTGTTTTAGTCTTAGTGTTTTAGTGTTAGTGTTTTAGTCTTAGTGTTTTAGTGTTAGTGTTTTAGTCTCAGTGTTTTAGTCTTAGTGTTTTAGTCTTAGTGTTTTAGTCTTAGTGTTTTAGTCTTAGTGTTTTAGTGTTAGCGTTTTAGTGTTGATGTTTTAGTGTTAGTGTTTTAGTCTCAGTTTTTTAGTCTTAATGTTTTAGTGTCAATGTTTTAGTGTTAGTGTTTTAGTCTTAATGTTTTAGTCTTAATGTTTTAGTCTTGATGTTTTAGTCTTAGTGTTTTAGTCTTAATGTTTTAGTGTCAATGTTTTAGTGTTAGTGTTTTAGTGTTAGTGTTTTAGTCTTAATGTTTTAGTCTTAATGTTTTAGTCTTGATGTTTTAGTCTTAGTGTTTTAGTCTTAGTGTTTTAGTCGTAATCTTGTAGTATTACTGTTTTGGTCTTAGTGTTTTAGTCTTAGAGTTTCAGTCTTAGTGTTTTAGTCTTAGTGTTTTAGTGTTAGTGTTTTAGTCTTAGTGTTTTAGTCTTAGAGTTTTAGTCTTAGAGTTTTAGTCTTAGTGTTTTAGTCTTAGTGTTTTAGTGTTAATGTCGGCTTTCTGTGGATTAAAATTTGCTGCTTTATTTGCCTTCAATTGCTCCTTGGGAATAAATAAAGTTTTGTAAATAGAATTTAATGCAATGGTCTTCAAGTGAGTGTAGGTAAGATGATTTAGGTTTTCTTAGGTCATGGATGGATAGACTTGAAAATGAAACACCACCACAGCATGTCATTCAGAAATATATCATTACATATTCCACAGATTGAGTTTTTTCGCAGACTCATTCTTTCTGTGTAAATGAGTGTGAGCAGGCAGAGAGACACACACCTCCTGATGGACACCAGTCAGCCTCCATCTAGTTAGATGTGACAAAAATAGTTAATTCACGTTTTGATTCATAATGGTTGTTTTTTTTTAATTTGGACGCACATAAATTAATTATTCATCAGCATTAAATTTTCTGAAACACTATTTAAACCTATTAACATGTTTAGACACCACCTCGTCTGAGCATGGTCACAAGTCAGCCCAACAGCGAGTCGCTCTCCACCTTAAAAGAAAGTGGAGTCACGTTCCACCTTAAAAACATCCACACAAGTCATTTAGAATTACAACAGCGGTCATCTGATGACAGAGGAATAAAATTCCAGATTATTATTTAATCTGAGGCTTCAGAAACACAGACTGACTCATAGATAGTCTGAAGGTCTTTTTAAGAGATTTGTTCTAAACATTACAGATGAACCCCGACCTGCCTTCTCCTCTAAACAGGCTGTAGTTTGATCTCTCATTGAGTTACTTCCTTGTGTCAACTCAGATTAGCAGGCTCAGATTAGCAGGCTCAGATTAACAGGCTCCTCTTCTGCTTCGTAACTTCATAGAAACTCTTCCACCCTCCTCTGAACTGACGTCAGTCTGCAAAAAAGTGAGAATTATCATCAACATCTTTGAATAGTGTTGATTGTTTTAATCCTGAACATACATGTAATAACTTAAAGCCCTGGTAGAACCCCCCACCATGTCTCGGGTCCCCCCCCCAGGGCAGGAACGACAGCGGAGCTGCTCCCCCTGCTGCTGCAGCAGGAAACTGCCTCTGAGGCCCCCCGTCCATCGGCTCTGCACATGTGAAGGGTGTTGTTTACATGTTTGTTGACATGTTTGTTGATGTGTTTGTGAATGTGTGGACAGACTTTAGTGGTTTGTTCATGCGTGTTCCTCTCTCTGTGGAACAACATCTGCTAGTGATTGCTGGTGACTATTAGTGAGCCTCTTTCCTTCGTTCTGCTCGTCCTGCTATAAAAGTGTAACGACCTGGTGTGTGTGTGTGTGTGTGTGTGTGTGTGTGTGTGTGTGTGTGTGGTGTTGTGTGTTAGTTGTTGTGTGTTTGCAGGGATACAGACGTGTTCGAATTGTTTCCAGAACCCACTTTAGGGGCATTTTCCCTAACCTGATGAGAATTAAACGTCAAAGGAGACGTTTCTTCACCACAAACATGAACTCAGGTAAAACTGAAGGAATGGAACTCCTCACTGGAGCCTAAAAGGGTTCTGCCCCCCTTCCCCCCTTCTTTCCTGTAGTTACCCCCAGAGGCTGTACCCCGGGTGTCATTTACATGTTATTACCCATGTGGTCACCTGACATGCACACATGACTACATGATCAAGCTCAGGCCTCTGGTTTAATTGTTTCCCACCGTTACACTTCAGTAAGGGGGGGGTCCCCATCTCTGCTCCAGTGGGGTGAGGGGGTGTTCTGGTTCCAGTGTGGTTATGGGAGAATTATTGTGCAGTGGAAGTATTACAGCTTTAACACAGCAAACATCTCAGCCACTGGGGGGGCACAAGCAGGTGCACGACAAGAAGTGATTCCACTCCTGGATAGATTGGGGGGGGGTTACATCAGGAAGAACTTCCACCGTCATTTAGCCTGTAGAGCAGTCACACCTGTAGACCTGCTGAGATCCACACCCAGAACCAGACAGGAGGTCAGAGGTGACTTGAGTTTACTTTAGGGGGTTTACAAACACACACACACACACACACACACACACACACACACACACACACACACACACACACACACACACACACACACACACACACACTTCCTTTTAAAGATTTAGTGAATATTTCCACTCAACGTGAAAACCGTTAGAGGTGGAAGTCAACCCTTAACCTCGACTCTACATGAAGAAAAAGCAGAATAATTAAATTTTATTGATTTCTTGTAGGGGAAATTATTTTCCCAATAGTTACGTTATTCATGAGTTACATTATTATTACATTTTATGTTATCTTTACTTCAGATGCACTTTGGTGACACATTTAGAAACACTGCTAACATCTCTGACTGAACACACATTTCTGAAAGTGTGACATACTTTCTATAACATAACATAACATAATAAAATAAAGTAAAATAAGTTCAATAAAATAGAATTAAAATAAAATCTGATTAAAGCCTTACAATGAGACTGTGGTATAACATCCTTCTATGCTGTACTTTATAGCTGGACCTGATGAAGATGGAGAATTAGAGGTTAAATCCAGGCAGACCAGAATGCAGAGAGGGGAGGGGTTCAGGATTTTTGCTGGAAACGTAGACGTGCAGAGAGAGGTTCACATTGATTGGGCTTTAATTTGGGGGTGGACCCCCCCTCAAGCTAAGCGTCACACTGCACCCATCCCCCACAACCTAAATCTCCTCCCTGACCCGCCTCCCCCCCTTTCCCACCCCAAAGAGGGTGAGGAGGTGAGGAGTGTGTGTGTGTGTGTGTGTGTGTGTGTGTGTGTGTGTGTGTGTGTGTGTGTGTGTGTGTGTGTGTGTGTGTTTGTGTGTGAGCGAGCAGAACCACTCTTGTTTCATATGTTCCTTTAAGTTTCTATTAAAGCAGTGAAATCCTTTACATTCACACGTGTGTTGATCAAATTCTCACAACTTTTCCCCACAAAATGTCACAAAACACAAATTATTATCATTATGGTTAAATTATATTTACCTGTTCCTCAGTATTATTCAATCATTACATGATATTTACCTTCTTTTCTTAGTATTATTCAATCATTACATGATATTTACCTTCTTTTCTTAGTATTATTCAATCATTACATGATATTTACCTTCTTTTCTTAGTATTATTCAATCATTACATGATATTTACCTTCTTTTCTTAGTATTATTCAATCATTACATGATATTTACCTTCTTTTCTTAGTATTATTCAATCATTACATGATATTTACCTTCTTTTCTTAGTATTATTCAATCATTACATGATATTTACCTTCTTTTCTTAGTATTATTCAATCATTACATGATATTTACCGGCTTTCATCAGTGAAGCCGTCGGCTTTGAAATCTTGCTGTTTTCAAGGAGCACTAAATAAATTAATGCATTAATAAATTCAGTGTCTGTATAACGTTTGCTTTAGTAATCTAATCTCAATCTAACTCTTATCTTGGACAAGTTTTCTTTTCTTTTCTCCATCTGCCGGCTCATAGAGGGGGGGTAGCGGTCTGGTCTTAATGAGGTTAGTTATCTGTGGATGAAGTTCTCACACGACTGTTTCACATTAACCTAATTGGATTTTTAGCCAAAACTCAGCAAATAGTCAGGGTTAAATAAAGAGAGCCACATCAAGGGGGGGTTCAAGTGAACTGTTGTGTGAAGTGAGAATAAAAGCCCTTTGGAGGGTCACGTTCAAGGCTCTCCTTTCTACTGCCCCCCAACAAACAGAAATGCTGCAGGCTTTCTGCAAGGAGTGGGCCGGCCAGGGGCACCAAAGCCTGGGCTGGGGGGGCAACTCAGGTTGAGCTAACAACAAGGGGGGGGGGGGGGGTACAGAGGGCTGAGGCCATGTCTACAGTAAATCCAATAAAGCACTTTGCAGCATCCATATCTGGTTGAAACCCCCCAGCGGGACGAAGAGGCCTGTTCCCCCGTTTGGTCTCCAGGTGATGATTTGGTCCTTTCACTGCAGTGGTGCATGCTGGGAGGATCCATCGGCTGCATGAGGCGTGTTGAAAGGACACACGTCTGGGCTGTGGTGAAATGTGTGAAGTTGTGCGTGTAGTGAACACACACTTGTGTTAATAACATGTGAATAAAGTTTTTATACACATTTAAGAATCTAATAGCAGCTTAGAGCGTTTGTCTTTATCCTGCCGTCAGTAAAACATCAACTGAAACCAAATTTATCACCTGTTCTTGATCCCGTTTTGAAGGTTGATTTAAATTCTTTAATTCAAACAAAGAAGCAAACGATCAAAATCAGGGTTTAAGTGACTGTTTGGAAAGTTTGATTTATTTCCAACAGATATGAAAAGTCACAAGAATCCTGATTAGGCCTTTTTTCCTCTGACGTTGCAATAAATTATCACATTCTAAAGAGAGAGGGGCTACATTAACCCCCCCCCCCCCGCTGACGTGTGAACATTTTTTGGGGCAATTTGATTGTAACGGGGCAATAAAACAAGACTCTTCTCTCACAGGGTGAATTTATTAGGAGAGTGTGAGGCGTGTGCAGCCGCCTGCAGAACACGTTAACATGAATCACAGGTGAAATATATCTCATGCACACAACAACCTGATCACTACTGGTTCTAAAAGCAAGCAAAACAAGTGACTGCTACTGGTTTTGGTCTCAGTGGGAGCACTGGGAGAACTGGTGGAGTGTGAGTTAGAAATAAACAGTATTGGATCAAAACACACACACATGTACTGTACGGGGTGGAAGTGAATGCAGTTGTGATTTCCCTGCTTTAAAGTGACCATCCGTGTGTGCAGTGGTGATCGAAGGTGAGTTGATCAAACATATTGATCGCTGCACCAGTGTGGATTTTTAATTAGTTCATGCTTCAGTGTATTAAAACCAATTGGAACCCAGCTAATCGCTCAGCAGAGGAAATGCGTCTGTGTCCCGGAGACCTCACACTCCTCTGTCACCCACACCCTGGATTAACCCCCGCGTTCCATTCCATGTGCCCAAAGCGGGAAGCCATCTCACGTCCGTTCCCCTGGCCCCTCATTCTGAATGGGCGTCGGCCCCCAGAGGACCAACTGTGAGTCCAAGCAGTGGCCCCACCCTAAAGGACCCTCAGAGGGGGCTCCTCCAGACCCCCCCACCCTCATTCTCTGAGCCCATTTCATGAACCACACCTCCTCATGAATATTTCACACTTCTGTGATCAAAGCACCCCATGAGCACCTGATTGGCTCCTGGCTCTGGTGGCATCTGATTGGCTCTGGTGGCATCTGATTGGCTCTGGTGGCACCTGATTGGCTCTGGGGGGGACACAACGCATCTGAACGATGTGTTCACTAAACCAGTTTATATTTGTAATAACGGCTTTGTCAGCATTTCTTCTTCTTCTTCTTTATCTCCTTTGGGCTTTTCCCTTCAGGGGTCTCCACAGCCAATCAGTGTCCTCCATCTAACCCTGTCTTCTGCATCCTCTTCTCTCACACCAACTACCTTCATGTCCTCTTTCACTACATCCATAAACCTCCTCTTTGGTCTTCCTCTAGGCCTCCTGCCTGGTAGTTCAAAACTCAGCATCCTTCTACCAATATATTCACTATCTCTCCTCTGGACATGTCCAAACCATCTCAGTCTGGCCTCTCTGACTTTATCTCCAAAACCTCTAACATGTGCTGTCCCTCTGATGTACTCATTCCTGATCCTATCCTTCCTGGTCACTCCCAGAGAGAACCTCAGCATCTTCATCTCTGCTACCTCCAGCTCTGTCTCCTGTCTTTTCCTCAGTGACACTGTCTCTAGACCAAACAACATCGCTGGTCTCACCACAGTTTTGGACACCTTTCCTTTCATTTTAGCTGAAACTCTTCTATCACACCTGACACTTTTCTCCACCCGTTCCATCCTGCCTGGACACGTTTCTTCACCTCTTTTCCACACTCTCCATTGCTCTGGACTGTTGACCCTAAGTACTTCAAATCCTCCACCTTCTTGATCTCTTCTCCCTGTAACGTCACTCTTCCACTTGGGTCCCTCTCATTCACACACATGTACTCTGTCTTACTGCGGCTAACCTTCATCCCTCTCCTTTCCAGGACAAACCTCCACCTCTCTAGCTTCTCCTCCACCTCTTCCCTACTCTCACTGCAGATCACAATGTCATCTGCAAACATCATAGTCCATGGAGATTCCTGTCTAACCTCGTCTGTCAGCCTGTCCATCACCATAGCGAACAAGAAGGGGCTCAGAGCTGATCCCTGATGCAGTCCCACCTCCACCTTGAACTCCTCTGTCACACCTACAGCACACCTCACCACTGTCTTACAGTCCTCATACATGTCCTGCACCGCTCTAACATACTTCTCTGACACTCCAGACTTCCTCATACAATACCACAGTTCCTCTCTGGGCACCCTGTCATAAGCTTTCTCCAGATCTACAAAAAATCAATGCAGCTCCCTCTGGCCTTCTCTGTACTTCTCTATCAACATCCTCAAAGCAAATACTGCATCTGTAGTACTCTTAGAATGCATCTATTTATTTGGATTTATTTGCCTTATAAATTATTAGTTGTTCAGCATCTCTTGTGTTCTGTGTCAACAGAAAGACGGTTTAGTTGACTGTGTCCCTGAGGAAATTACACTCTGTAAATTCAGAGTGTAATTTACAGTATTTTCCGCATTATAACGCACACTGGATTATAAAGTGCACTGCATTATAAGGCACACCGTCAGTTTTTGAGAAAATTAAAGGCTTTTAGATGCGCCTTATCGTGCGGGAAATACTGTACTTCAGTAATAATATCGTTGTAAATTGTGGTTTGTATGTTTGTGTTGCTGCTGAACATCTTGTTTCTGAGGCCTCTGCTCTACAACACCCCCCAGCTGACTGGGTCCATCATGACCTCTCTGCACCAATCCTGACTCTAGAGGTGGATCCTGATTGGACGGTTTGGTTCAGTATAAACAGCGTTGCAGCTCTTCTTCCTCCTCTAACGTGTGTTTAGAGCTCCTTAGCTGCTCTGGCGTTCAGAGACGTTTCCTGTTTTTTATTAATTTCTCAATCTCTTGTTTGTAATGTATTTTGGCTCAGGGGTGCATTTTGACTATTGATTGTTAATATCGTTGGGGCCCCACCCAAATGAAGCAATTCAGTACACCCCCCCAACCCCCCACGAGGGTGTGATGATGAGACTCCAGATTTTTGCCAGTATTGGTTTGATCCTGTTGTGCTGATCTTTCTGCAGCGTGTCGTCACCGATTAGTTGGTCCGTCATGATTGGCGCACATTTTAATTATGCAGAGGAAGCGGAGCCAACGGAGCGTCCCACACTGGGCTTCTATTGTGTGGCCCCCCCGTTTGAATTTCACCACAGATGCCCTGTCCCCGACGCACACTATCCCAACACACACTATCCCTACACACACTATCCCTACACACACTATCCTGACACACACTATCTCTACACACACAATCCCTACACACACTAACTCTACACACACTATCCTGACATACACTATCCCTACACACACTATCCCTACACACACTATCCCTACACACACTATGCCTACACACACTATCTCTATACACACGATCCCTACACACACTATCTCTACACACACTATCCCTACACACACTATGCCTACACACACTATCTCTACACACACTATCCTGACACACACTATCATGACACACACTATCTCTACACACACTATCCCTACACACACTATCTCTACACATACGATCCCTACACACACTACCTCTACACACACTATCCCTACACACACTATCCCTACACACACTATGCCTACACACACTATCTCTACACACACTATCCTGACACACACTATCATGACACACACTATCTCTACACACACTATCATGACACACACTATCTCTACACACACTATCTCTACACACACTATCATGACACACACTATCTCTACACACACTATCCCTACACACACTATCTCTACACACACGATCCCTACACACACTATCCCTACACACACTATCCCTAAACACACTATGCCTACACACACTATCTCTATACACACAATAACTAATCACACTATCTCTACACACACTATGCCTACACACACTATCTCTACACACACTATCCTGACACACACTATCATGACACACACTATCTCTACACACACTATCCCTACACACACTATCTCTACACACACAATCCCTACACACACTATCTCTACACACACTATCCCTACACACACTATGCCTACACACACTATCTCTACACACACTATCCTGACACACACTATCATGACACACACTATCTCTACACATACTATCCCTACACACACTATCTCTACACACACTATCCCTACACACACTATCCCTACACACACTATGCCTACACACACTATCTCTCCAAACACTATCCCAATACACACGATGCCTACACAAACTATCTCTACACACACTATCCCTACACACACTATCCCTACACACACTATCCTGACACACACTATCCCGGCAAACAATATCCCGACAGACACTATCCCTACACACACTATCCCTACACACACTATCTCTACACGCACTATCCTGACACACACTATCCTGACACACACTATCGTGACACACACTATCCCGGCAAACAATATCCCTACACATACTATCCCTACACACACTATCCCCACACACACTATCCCTACACACACTATCCCTACACACACCATTGTGACAAACACTATCCCGACACACGCTATCGCTACACACACTATCCCTACACACACCATCGTGACACACACTACCCCTACACACACTATCGCTACACACACTATCCCTACACACACTATGCCTACACACACTATCTCTACACACACTATCCCTACACACACTATACCTACACACACTATCCTGACACACACTATCCCTACACACACTATCCCGACACACACTTCCCCGACACATACTATCCCTACACACACTATCTCTTCACACACTATTCCTACACACACTATCTCTACACACACTATCCCTACACACACAATCCCTACACACACTATCTCTTCACACACTATCCCGACAAACACTATCCCTACACACACTATCTCTACACACACTATCCTGACACACACTATCCCTACACGCACTATCCCTACACACAGTATATCTACACACACTATGCCTACACACACTATCTCTACACACACTATCCTGACACACACTATCATGACACACACTATCTCTACACACACTATCATGACACACACTATCTCTACACACACTATCTCTACACACACTATCATGACACACACTATCTCTACACACACTATCCCTACACACACTATCTCTACACACACGATCCCTACACACACTATCCCTACACACACTATCCCTAAACACACTATGCCTACACACACTATCTCTATACACACAATAACTAATCACACTATCTCTACACACACTATGCCTACACACACTATCTCTACACACACTATCCTGACACACACTATCATGACACACACTATCTCTACACACACTATCCCTACACACACTATCTCTACACACACAATCCCTACACACACTATCTCTACACACACTATCCCTACACACACTATGCCTACACACACTATCTCTACACACACTATCCTGACACACACTATCATGACACACACTATCTCTACACATACTATCCCTACACACACTATCTCTACACACACTATCCCTACACACACTATCCCTACACACACTATGCCTACACACACTATCACTACAAACACTATCAATACACACGATGCCTACACAAACTATCTCTACACACACTATCCCTACACACACTATCCCTACACACACTATCCTGACACACACTATCCCGGCAAACAATATCCCGACAGACACTATCCCTACACACACTATCCCTACACACACTATCTCTACACGCACTATCCTGACACACACTATCCTGACACACACTATCGTGACACACACTATCCCGGCAAACAATATCCCTACACATACTATCCCTACACACACTATCCCCACACACACTATCCCTACACACACTATCCCTACACACACCATCGTGACAAACACTATCCCGACACACGCTATCGCTACACACACTATCCCTACACACACCATCGTGACACACACTACCCCTACACACACTATCGCTACACACACTATCCCTACACACACTATGCCTACACACACTATCTCTACACACACTATCCCTACACACACTATACCTACACACACTATCCTGACACACACTATCCCTACACACACTATCCCGACACACACTTCCCCGACACATACTATCCCTACACACACTATCTCTTCACACACTATTCCTACACACACTATCTCTACACACACTATCCCTACACACACAATCCCTACACACACTATCTCTTCACACACTATCCCGACAAACACTATCCCTACACACACTATCTCTACACACACTATCCTGACACACACTATCCCTACACGCACTATCCCTACACACAGTATATCTACACACACTATGCCTACACACACTATCTCTACACACACTAACCCTACACACACTATGCCTACACACACTATCCTGACACACACTATCCTTACACACACTATCCCTACACACACTATCTCTACACACACTATCCCTACACACACCATAACTACAAATACTATCTCTACACTCACTATCCCGACACACACTATCCCTACACACATTATCCCTATACACAGTATCTCTACACACACTCTCTCGACACACACTATCCCTCCACACACTATTTCTACACACACTATACCTACACACACTATCTCTACACACACTCTCTCGACACACACAATCCCAACACACACTATCTCTACACACACTATCCTGACACACACTATCCCTACACGCACTATCCCTACACAAAGTATATCTACACACACTATCCATACACATACCATCGTGACACACACTATCCCTACACAGACTATCGCTACACACACTATCCCTACACACACTATGCCTACACACACTATCTCTACACACACTAACCCTACACACACTATACCTACACACACTATCTTGACACACACTATCCCTACACACATTAACCCTACATACACTATCCCTACAGATACTATCACTTCAGACACTGTCTCTACACACACTATCTCTACACATACTATCCCTACACACACTTTGCCTACACACACTATCCCTACACATACTATCCTGACACACACTATCCTGACATACACTGTCTCTACACACACTATCCCTAACTACACTATCCTGACACACACTATCCTTACACACACTATCCCGACACACACGACCCCGAGACAAACTATCCCTACACACATGATCCCTACACACACACTATCCCTACACACACTATCCCTACACACACTAACCTGAAACACACAATCCCTACACACTCTATCCCTACACACACTATCCCTACACACACTATCCCTACACACATTGTCTTTACACACACTATCTGTACACACTCAATCTCTACACACACTATCTCTACACACACTATCCCTACACACACTATCCTGACACACACAATCTCTACACACACTATCCCTACACACACTATCTCTACACACACTATTCCTACACACACTATCTCTACACACACTATCCCAACACAGACTATCCCTACACACACCATCCCTACACATACTATCTTTACACTCACTATCTCTACACACACTATTTCTACACAAACTATCCCTACACACAGTATCCCGTCACACACTACCCCGACACATACAATCCCTACACACATTATCCCTACACAAACTATCGCTACACACACTATCCCTACACACACTATGCCTACACACACTATCCCTACACACACTATCCCTACACACACTATCCTGACACACACTATCCGTACACACAAAATCTCTACACAAACTATCTCTACACGCACTATCCTGACACACACTATCCTGACACACACTATTGTGACACACACTATCACTACACACTATCCCTACACACACTATCCCTACACACACTATCTCTACACACAGTATTCCAACACACACTATCTCTACACACATTATCCCTACAAACACAATCCCTACACACACCATCGTGACACACACTATCCCTACACACACTATCCCGACACACACTTCCCCGATACATACTATCAAAACACACACTATCTATACACACACTATTCCTACACACACTATCTCTACACACACTATCCCTACAAACACTATCTCTACACACACTATCCCTACAAAGACTATGTCTTCACACACTCCCTACAAACACTATCCCTACACACACTATCCTTACACAGACTATCTCAACACACACCATCCCTACACACACTATCCCTACACACACCATCCCTACACACACAATCTCTACACACACTATCCCTACACACACTATCTCTACACACATTATTCCTACACACACTATCTCTACACACACTATCCCAACACAGACTATCCCTACACACACTAACCCTACACACACCATCCCTACACATACTATCTTTACACTCACTATCCCTACACACAGTATTTCTACACACACTATTTCTACACAGACTATCCCTACACACAGTATCCCGTCACACACTACCCCGACATATACTATCCCTACACACATTATCCCTACACAAACTATCGCTACACACACTATCCCTACACCACACTATGCCTACACACACTATCCCAACACACACTATCCCTACACACACTATCTCTACACACATTATCCCTACAAACACAATCCCTTCACACACCATCGTGACACACACTATCCCTACACACACTATCCCGACACACACTTCCCCGATACATACTATCCCTACACACACTATCTATACACACACTATTCCTACACACACTATCTCTACACACACTATCCCTACAAACACTATCTCTACACACACTATCCCGACACACACTATCCCTACAAAGACTTTGTCTTCACACACCATCCCTACACACACTATCCCTACACACCACCATCCCTACACATACTATCTCTGCACTCACTATCCCTACACACAGTGTCCCTACAAACATTATCTCTACACGCCAGTATTTCTACACACACTATCTCTAAACACACTATCCCTACACACACTATCCCTACACACACTATCTAACACTATCCTACACACACTATGCCTACACAACTATCTACACACACTATCTCTACACACACTATCCCTACAAACACAATCCCTACACACACTATCCCTACACACACTATCCCTACACACACTCTCCCTACACACACTATCTCTACACACACTATCCCTGCACACACAATCGTGACACACACTATCCCTACACACACTATCGCTACACACACTCATTCCCTACACCACACTTATACGACACACACTGTCTCTACACACACTATCCCTAAACACACTATACCTACACACACTAACCCTACACACACTATCCTTACACACAAAATCTCTACACAAACTATCTCTACACACACTTTCCCGACACACACTTCCCCGACACATACTATCCCTACACGCACTATCCCTACACACACTATATCCCTACACACACTATCCCTACACACACTATCTCTACACACACTATACCTACACACACTAACCTGACACACACTATCCTTACACACAAAATCTCTACACAAACTATCCCTAGACACACTTTCCCGACACACACTTCCCCGACACACACTATCTCTACACACACTATCCCTACACACACTATACCTACACACACTATCCCTACACACACTATCCCTACACACACTATCTCTACACACACTATCCCTACACACACGATCGTGACACACACTATCTCTACACACTATCGCTACACACACTATCCCTACACACACTATGCCTACACACACTGTCTCTACACACACTATCTCTACACACACTATCCCTGCACACACAATCGTGACACACACTATCCCTACACACACTATCGCTACACACACTATCCCTACACACACTATGCCGACACACTATCTCTACACACACTATCCCTAAACACACTATACCTACACACACTAACCTGACACACACTATCCTTACACACAAAATCTCTACACAAACTATCCCGAGACACACTTTCCCGACACACACTTCCCCGACACATACTATCCC
>JABVMC010000040.1:190000-210000 GCA_013358685.1 Antennarius maculatus | reverse complement strand
GTGACAATGTGATTGTGTGATAGTGTGATAGTGTGATAGTGTGATTGTGTGACAATGTGATTGTGTGACAATGTGATAGTGTGATAGTGTGATAGTGTGATTGTGTGATTGTGTGATAGTGTGATAGTGTGATAGTGTAATAGTGTGATAGTGTGATTGTGTGACAATGTGATTGTGTGACAATGTGATTGTGTGATAGTGTGATAGTGTGATAGTGTGATTGTGTGACAATGTGATTGTGTGACAATGTGATTGTGTGATAGTGTGATAGTGTGATAGTGTGATTGTGTGATTGTGTGATAGTGTGATAGTGTGATAGTGTAATAGTGTGATAGTGTGATTGTGTGACAATGTGATTGTGTGACAATGTGATTGTGTGATAGTGTGATAGTGTGATAGTGTGATTGTGTGACAATGTGATTGTGTGACAATGTGATTGTGTGACAATGTGATTGTGTGATAGTGTGGTTGTGTGATAGTGTGATTGTGTGATAGTGTGATAGTGTAATAGTGTGATAGTGTGATTGTGTGACAATGTGATTGTGTGACAATGTGATTGTGTGATAGTGTGATAGTGTGATAGTGTGATTGTGTGACAATGTGATTGTGTGACAATGTGATTGTGTGACAATGTGATTGTGTGATAGTGTGGTTGTGTGATAGTGTGATTGTGTGATAGTGTGATAGTGTGATAGTGTGGTTGTGTGATAGTGTGATTGTGTGATAGTGTGATTGTGTGATAGTGTGGTTGTGTGATAGTGTGATTGTGTGATAGTGTGATTGTGTGATAGTGTGGTTGTGTGATAGTGTGATTGTGTGATAGTGTGATTGTGTGATAGTGTGATTGTGTGACAATGTGATAGTGTGATAGTGTGATTGTGTGACAATGTGATTGTGTGACAATGTGATTGTGTGACAATGTGATTGTGTGATAGTGTGGTTGTGTGATAGTGTGATTGTGTGATTGTGTGATAGTGCATTAGTGCGACGGGGTGAAAGAGCCAATCGTCATGGTGACCGATGTGCTCGTGCTTCTTTCAGGAGGAGCTGGGGTGGAAAGCTTGCTCACCATCGTTTACAGTTTCCAGCCACTCTGAAGGCGTGGTGCGCTCACACACGTTCACTATCAGAGGCTGCAGATCACCAGAAGTATCTCCCCATTCCTGGAACACGCTTCATATCAGAGACGATGACATCATCATGACTCACGTCACACGTGTTTGCATACGTGCATGCATGCATATGTGCACAGTATGAGGCACACAGGTCGGTGTGTGTGTGTGTGTGTGTGTGTGTGCGTGTGCGTGTGCGTGTGCGTTTGTGTGTGTGTGTGTGTGCGTGTGTGTGTTGGGGGGTCGTGCTGGAGTTCAGTGTGTCAGAGGTCTCGGAGCCCCGGCCCTTTGATTCCCCTCCCTGGCGGCTCAGAGAATTTCCTCTCCGGTTTCCAGCGCTGACCCCCGCTGGGGGGGGAGAGCCACGCCAGGAAAATTTATGTTGATGTCAGCAGTGAAAACACCAGCCCCCCCCGTACCGCGTCCCACAATATTAGTCCAGCGGCGGTCTGTCCATTCTCTCTACCCTGTAGATGTTTCCATTCTGTACGTTTGAGAATGTTAACTCCACGTTGCTGGGGGGTTCACACTTCTTGCTGGGGGGGTTCACACTTCACACGCCTTGCTGTCTCTGCGGGGACGTTGGTAACACGGCTCTGGGTTGGTCTCCTCGGGGGCTCGCCAGTTTGAGGGTGTCTTTTATGGTGCAATCCTCACATTCCCCCCCCCAGGCCTGAATATGGAAAACTAACAGAGAATGACAAAAGAATTACAGAAACAGCATTTTGTCTGGATTCCATCCCATAGTTTAACTTTAGCAAACTGGGTCCTGTTTAATTCAGTGGTACACAACAAGATCAGATATAAAACCAGTGCATCTCACTGCTGGGGGGGCAGGGGGGTGTTCATGTCTGTTTTATTATATACAGAAAGACAAATAGAACTTATTTCATCATTAACTTCACCTTTGACCCCGGAGACAAACAGAGAATCATCAGCTGGCAGTATCTATATAATGTCTTATTGTTATCACCCCCCCATGTTTGAATGTGTGGTAACTCTCTGAGTTTGTGACATCATCCTACCCCCTAGGAGGCACTTTTTACCTCCAGAGGGTAGAATCACTACCAGACCTGTAAAGTCACTGAATGTGTTCTAAACGTTCTGATCAGATGAATAAATGATGTCATTTTAAATTGTGATTTCACCTTAGTAATCAACAAACAAACAAAAACAAGTAAACAAACACTGACTCATCTGATTGGTCGGGACGTCATGTGCTGCTCACACTATAGTGAGTTTCACGAGGGGTAGCGCACTAGACCTGGTGGTGACACACAATGTGTGTCTTTATCTTTTATACTTACATGACCTTATCTTCACCAGGGTTCATGTTTCTGGTTGAGTTGGGGGGGGGGCAGCAGACTGAACATATGAACATACGTGAGCTTAAAGGTGAATAATCACGCCTGCATTAAGGCTGAACGGGTTCATATCACTGAAGCTGACGTGGTTTAGTGTTTGATGGTGTTTATAGTGTGTTTTTCTACTGGGGGGGGGCAGGTGTGTGAATCACAGCATTGGAGACGAATAGTTTCAGAGTCGTTTTTACGTCCATCATGTTCACCCGACAGCTGCCCGACACACTCCGTTTACCAGTCCCATCAGTGTGTGTGTGTGTGTGTGTGTGTGTGGTGTCTAGAGATCTGTCCCTGCATGGGGGGGTCACCTGCAGGACACTATCTGACGCTACGCACACACACACACACCTACACACACACATACACACACACACACACACACACACACACCTACACACACACACACACACACACACACACACACACACACACACACACACACACACACACACACACACACACCTACACACACACACACACACACACACACACACACACACACACACACACACACACACTGTCTCTGGAACCACAGCTAAAGCTTTTATCTCTGCTGATCTGTTGAACACAATGATGGAGTCAAAGGTACACACACACACACACACACACACACACACACACACACACACACACACACACACACACACACACACACACACACAGTGTGTCCAGTGGGGGTCGGTGCTGATTCTTATTTGCTGAGTCTCTGCTGACACAGGAAGTGATCAGTGTGTGATCTTTACATCCGTGTGTGTATTTGTGGGACGGTGACCGTAGGTGTGTGTAGGTGTGTGTAGGTGTGTGTAGTCGTACCCCTCAATGTGTGTGAGCCCCATCAGCCCCACACACACTTCTGTCCGCCGGTCCTTCAAGCCGGGGCACATTTGGAGGGGGGCCATGCCTCCAGGCCCCTCTGTCCCGTTGTTCCGTGCCTCATCCCGCTGGCCCCCAACGCAGCCCCAGCCTCCCTCTGCTGGGGGGGGGGGGGGGGCAAAGGATTTGAGCTGGAATCTGGAAGTGAATCAGCAGACAGAGGTGGGGGGGTTCTTCACGTGTTCTCCTGATAGCTTGGACGGATTTGAAACAGAATTGGGACGCGTCCTCTGCTCTCATCCTCTTTAAACTCTGTCCTGTTGTATCAGATAATC
The DNA here is from genome assembly GCA_013358685.1 of Antennarius maculatus. NCBI lineage: Eukaryota > Metazoa > Chordata > Actinopteri > Lophiiformes > Antennariidae > Antennarius > Antennarius maculatus. The sequence continues at coordinate 206,379 of JABVMC010000040.1, read as the reverse complement.
CCACGTTATGATCATTGATCTATCACTGATAACTGATCATCTGCTGGTTGATTTTGATCTATGAAGACTCTCCTTGAAGGTAGACGTGACCAGTGAACATTCTGCTCACGTTTCCCTGTGCCTCCTGCATGGCATCTATCCATCATCTCATTGGTTGGCATGCCTGGCTCCTGCCATCATCACCATGGCAATGTGAGTGTCCTCCTGCTAGCCATCACCATGGCGATGGGAGTGTCCCCCAGCAACCATCAGCATGGGCCAAATGTAAGCCTCTTAACCAGGATCACCATGGCAATGTGTGTGTGTGTGTGTGTGTGTGTGTGTGTGTGTGTGTGTGTGTGTGTGTGTGTGTGTGTGTGTGTGTGTGTGTGTGTGTGTGGCTGGAGGAAGAAAATGGATAACAACATGAGCCGTACCCCGTCTCTCTGTCTGCCGGTGTCTTTGTCCAGTACTGTATGTATTTAAACGTCTATCTGCATCAGTGTTCTGGGTGTGACCCCCCCCCCCCCTCGGTGATGTTAGCAGGGGGCTAAGGTGGCCCCGACACACCCCATCTCCTCCCGGTACTGAATTCTCCAGATCCTATTGGGTCATCACCTAGTGTTGGTGTCCACACACACACAATAGTGATGCTGACAAAACCTCAGGGGGGGCATCTGGGAGAGAGAGACACCCCCCCCAGGAAAGACAGGGAAGGATGGCACACAGCATCACCTCCTAAACAAACACTCCTTCTCACATGTGCACATATTTATACAGTGAACACACACACTCATGTGCAAAATGGGCTGTTACACGTCTATGATGCATACACACACACACACACACACACACACACACACACACACACACACACACACACACACACACACACACACACACACACTACAGAGTTAATTGTGCATATTCATAAGCATACATACAGGGTGTTCCGTTTCGCAAGGCTGACTTTCCTTGGTGTAGTACTGTGTGTGTGTGTGTGTGTGTGTGTGTGTGTGTCTACTGATGCACATGGGCGTGCTTCTATATGTGTGTGTGAAGGTGTGTCTCTGTGTGTGTGCAGCTACAGAGCGTAGCCTTAAGGTATGACATGTTAATAGAAGGTGTCAGGATGTCTGAACCTCCTCTCTTCTTAACACACACACACACACACACACACACACACACACACACACACACACACACACACACACACACACACACAGCCTGAGCTGCTAATTAGGACGCCCATCTGTTCACTTTAGCAAAGTTGTTGAGATTTACCACACAAACTGTAAAAAGACAAGCTCACTTCGACACAACAGATGTCAAGTGTTAGAATCCAGAATTAAATCCAGAATTAAACCCAGAATTAAATCCAGAATTAAACCCAAAATTAAACCCAGAATTAAATCAAGAATTAAACCCAGAATTAAACCCAGAATTAAACCCAGAATTAAATCAAGAATTAAACCCAGAATTAAACCCAGAATTAAACCCAGAATTAAACCCAGAATTAAACCCAGAATTAAACCCAGAATTAAATCCAGAATTAAATCCAGAATTAAACCCAGAATTAAATCCAGAATTAAATCCAGAATTAAACCCAGAATTAAATCCAGAATTAAATCCAGAATTAAATCCAGAATTAAACCCAGAATTAAACCCAGAATTAAATCCAGAATTAAACCCAGAATTAAATCCAGAATTAAACCCAGAATTAACCCAGAATTAAATCCAGAATTAAACCCAGAATTAAATCCAGAATTAAATCCAGAATTAAACCCAGAATTAAACCCAGAATTAAATCCAGAATTAAATCACAGCCTGCAGCCGTGAGGCGGGATGATTTCAATTATCATTGAAATCATCAATTATCATTGAAATTAATTAATCAATTATCATTGAAATTAAAGATTGATTTATCAGTGATGTACACTAAAATGACCATGATGACACACACACACACACACACACACACACACACACACACACACACACACACACACACACACAGACACCTCCCCCCCCCACACACACACAGACCATCAGCGCTGGGGGGACATTGATGGTATGGCTGGGGCCTAAATTCTGCATGCTAAGCATTGTCATGCTACGTCTACATGCACGTGTGTGTGTGTGTGTGTGTGTGTGTGTGTGTGTGTGTGTGTGTGTGTTCACAAGTGAGTCTGTATTTTTTTTTGCGTGTGTGTGATTGCCTCAGTGGTCTAGTGTTGTTTGGGGGGGGTCCATCTGCTCTCTTCTGCTCCTCTGCTCTGATATGAGATTACGTTAATCTGGGTACTTGTCAGGACAGGTTAGTGAAAGCAGACGACTGGGGGGGGACTCATGCTAAACAGGTTCACTGCCCCCCCCCCCCCAGACCCACAGACTCAACTCCTGTGTTTTCTCAGAGCTGCCAGGTCTTAATGTAAAATAATCATCAACGTGTGAACTTCCTGTCTTATGGACCCCGTCTTCCCCCCCTGGACCCCATCTCCCCCCCTGGACCCTATCTCCCCCCCTGGACCCTATCTCCCCTCCCCGTCTCCCCTCCTGGACCCCCCCCCCCGTGTCACTAGAGGTGTTTTCTCCAGTAGAACGTTCAGTAATTCGTAATGCCGACCGGGGGGGGGGGGGGGGGGAGGGGGGTGCAGAGGATAATTTATTGCCCGTTTGCTCACAGAGACAGAAAAGAAAGAGAAGGTGGAGCAATTAATCCCATTAACCGGGGATAATTGGGCAAAAAATAGCCCCACCACGGGCACTGAATGGAGCCGTTAGCGCTAACCCTGTTTCCATGTGTTTTATTTCAAACTTAATGTTTCCTCTGGTTTAAACTTCCTGCTAACCCCCCTGCCTGCTCCTGATTGGACGATTGCAGCAGGATGTGGAGCCTCAATCCAATCAAACATCAGTCAGGATTAGCTGCTTCCCAGTGCGCCCTCACAGGGTTAAATTTTATTTCGCTTTAATTTTAATATTCTATTACTGTAGAGCGCTGTGTCAGAAGTAGGTGAAATATTATAAATGTAAATGTGTTTTTATTCTCATGTGTTTCAAAATGTTTATTTAGTATTTTTAACAGCTGTTTAATTGTACAAATAATCTATCAGCACATTATTTTAGTAAATGTGTGAAACTGATTTTGTGAATTTAAACAGGCTGTAACAGCACAAGCTGCTGTTAGCTGCTTTATATTAACATGTTTTCATAGGAATACACATTTTCCATTCTTTACAGTGGAATTCTCAGTCTTTAATGATAGCTGCTATAACAGGTAGTGCTAACTCATTCCATATACACAATCCACCCCCCCCCCCAGGACAAACGCTCATCTGTTTCTGTCAAAACCATTCCAGGACTATCGTTCATCCACCTTCAAGAATTCACAAGCATCAACATGACCCCTCCCCCCCCGAGAAAATTGTAAATAAAAAGGGAAAATATTTTTTGTCTTTCAGAATAATTTGGTTAGCGCTTGAAAGGTCTTCCATGTCACTCAGGAACAAATCTATATTCAAATCTGACCTTTAATGTGATGTTTTTGAATCATTTTGTGAAAACATAATTATTCTGTTCCTTTAGTACAAAAACCTCGAGTCACATCATTTCTTTAGAAATTGCTCACTGTGGTTTATTTCCCTCTCATGTCTTTGTGAACTGTAGAATTAGGAATGCCGTTTCATTATTCCTGTTGGCACAAGAGGCAGAAAACAATTTGTCGTATTTATTTGTGAATTCACTATTTGTGGGTCGTTGTTCCTAATTGCTGTTCTGATTGTGTTCAGTTGGAGTTATTAGTCACGTCAGGTCGTGTCGAGGACAGGCCTGTAGTGACAAACAGGTAATTAAAGAGGGTATGGACGCTGGGACCGGCTCTGTCCAGCTCGTCTTCATTAAGGCGATGAAGATGAGCCAACATCACACAGCTGCAGGAGGACGGTGTGTCTCAGTGTGAACGTGTAGTTCACTATTGACACGTCAGCAATAAGATAAGAGACGAGGTCACGACCAGTGGAGCATCCTCATTTTAATCACAGCGTATAGATAATTATTTTATACATTTCTTTTGCTCTAACGGTCACATTTCCGTTTCTGCTGCATTTCTTTCCTCTCTTGTTTACTTATTTTCCTGATTTGGTGTCCCCCCCCGTCTACACCATATGGCTGCAGATCAAATAACGTCAAACATTTTACCCTTGCAAGTTTTTGCAATTTGCAGTTTTCAAATGTGAGACCTGTTGAAAGCAGGAGTGATAATGGGCATGCTCTGCCCCCCGCCGCTTTTGTCCCACCATATCTCCCTTCAATTAATGCTACAGCAGGAGTTTCATGTAATAACACTTGCACTTGTGAGCGGTCGGCATGGGGGGGGGGGGGGGGGGGGCAGGAGAACAGAGGAGCGGCTGGGGACGGGGGAAAGGAAGCGGGAGAGAGAAACAATTAAAAAGTGGGTGGGATGCCATGACAGGCGTGTTTGTGGCCATGTGAATGTTGCATGTCAGCTAAATGGAGCAGGGGGGGGGGACGGGACTGCTGGACGGTGGAGTGCATGCTAAGCTTGTCTATCATTGTTGCAGAGAGCAATCAAACCGATGCCAGCAGGATGGAGGACACGTTGACGGCTGTAATTACCCGTCGCCATGGCGATCACTTTAGGCCGGCCGTGGATTGCCGGCGTTGGCCCCTCCTCCAGATAGCTTTTAATCACATCGGGTTGTCAGCGTTTGGGTGGGTGGGCCGGACACTATGAGTAGCGTCCGGGGTCACTGAGTGTTTTAATTAAGTATTTCTATGAAGATGATGCTGCTGAAGCACAAACACACACATGAAACGCCTCAGAGGAGACGCTCCATCACGCCCTCCTCTTCCTGCGTGTTCACAGAGCAGATGATCACGTATGTCGGGTCATTTATAGCACATATTATTACAGCTAACAGGATGTTTCTTTGTGGTTATCTATAGCATCTCTTTGACTCTCAATATAATAGCAAACGTAATCATTGTCTCAACGCTCCCCCTGTTTGTTTTCCCGTGTTGATGCTCTGCAGTGATATATTTAATGTGTGAAGAAAGGAGCAACAGCCTCAAAGGCCAAGGCTTGTGAAAGCTTCTCAGATTTGTTCAAATCTTTTCTAGTTCGGTTCTCTTCCACAGCTGGTTTCAATAATAACGTTAAACCCTTTAAAACACGTGTCAAAGTCAAGGCCCGGGGGCCAATTGTGGCCCTCCACATCATTTCATGTGGCCCACAAGAGCATCAAAGGTCAGAGTGTCTCAAAATAAATAGGTCAAAAATGTGCTTTGACCAGAAACTACATTTCCCACAATGCAGTAGTTCAGCCCATTTGAACTCTGACTAAACGTAGTGAACAAAGTTAACGTCCTAATTTGTGTCTGATGTTATTTTTCTTGATTGATTGATAGTTTGATCCTTGATTGATGGAGTTCTGTGGGTTTAATAACCTGACAAATGAAAAGGATTTATGTTAGAACAGAGAAACAAACAAACATGTTTTTTCTGTCTAACTGTAATGTTTGGAACTAGAATAAGTCAGAAATTCACTGATTTAACATTAAGGAGTAGTTACATTTAGTTACATTACATTGAGTTACATTTAGTTACATTTATTAGTTACATTAAGGAGTAGTTACATTTAGTTACATTACATTGAGTTACATTTAGTTACATTTATTAGTTACATTAAGGAGTAGTTACATTTAGTTACATTACATTGAGTTACATTTAGTTACATTTATTAGTTACATTAAGGAGTAGTTACATTTAGTTACATTACATTGAGTTACATTTAGTTACATTTATTAGTTACATTAAGGAGTAGTTACATTTAGTTACATTAAGGAGTAGTTACATTTAGTTACATTTATTAGTTACATTAAGGAGTAGTTACATTTAGTTACATTACATTGAGTTACATTTAGTTACATTTATTAGTTACATTAAGGAGTAGTTACATTTAGTTACATTTATTAGTTACATTAAGGAGTAGTTACATTTAGTTACATTAAATTGAGTTACATTTAGTTACATTTATTAGTTACATTAAGGGGTAGTTACATTTAGTTACATTACATTGAGTTACATTTAGTTACATTTATTAGTTACATTAAGGAGTAGTTACATTCAGTTACATTACATTGAGTTACATTTAGTTACATTTATTAGTTACATTAAGGAGTAGTTACATTTAGTTACATTACATTGAGTTACATTTAGTTACATTTATTAGTTACATTAAGGAGTAGTTACATTTAGTTACATTACATTGAGTTACATTTAGTTACATTTATTAGTTACATTAAGGAGTAGTTACATTTAGTTACATTTATTAGTTACATTAAGGAGTAGTTACATTTAGTTACATTTATTAGTTACATTTAGGAGTAGTTACATTTAGTTACATTTATTAGTTACATTAAGGAGTAGTTACATTTAGTTACATTTATTAGTTACATTAAGGAGTAGTTACATTTAGTTACATTACATTGAGTTACATTTAGTTACATTTATTAGTTACATTAAGGAGTAGTTACATTTAGTTACATTACATTGAGTTACATTTAGTTACATTTATTAGTTACATTAAGGAGTAGTTACATTTAGTTACATTACATTGAGTTACATTTAGTTACATTTATTAGTTACATTAAGGAGTAGTTACATTTAGTTACATTACATTGAGTTACATTTAGTTACATTTATTAGTTACATCTGGCCCTTTGAGGACAGCCGTGATGCTGATGATGTGGCCCCCAGTGGAAATGAGTCTGACCCCCCTGATCTACAAGATCTGTGAAAAGTTTTATGTAGTAAAAAAGTCTGAAAAGTCACACAGCGAGAGTGAACATGAGTCCCTTTAAACGTGACGCAGTGAAGCAGCCAATAATAGTGCAGGTAGAGGCTGATAATGTCAGTGTGATAATTAGTGCAGAGAGGCTTAAACCAGCGGCCCATGGGGAGACGGCCCCCGGTGTGGAGAGATGGCACGCAGCTGGATAATACTTAATTAACTAATTGAATATCATTTCGCCAGTTAGCTGGAAATTAGTTGATATTAAAACACGGACAAACAAGAGGCTAAATGATCAACATTCATATTATGAAATTAATTTGAAAGAATGTGGCTTTTTTTTTCAAAAAAATGAATGGTCTGATGATTAGAGCTGATTCCACTCCATTCTGTATTATTAATACTCCTCTGCTTGAGGATTATTTAATCACTGTACCACAGCATTGCTGTTTTTATATTACGACCTGCATTCAATGTACGTTAGATATTTTTACCTTTCAGGTCAATAAAATATTCATGGTCTATCTTTTGTCATAAAATGACATCAGGCTCATCCTTGTGATGCAGGAACGGATGTTTTATCATCTTGATCTAAAGACATTTGGCAGCTTACATACATACATACATTTGGGACCGGCCAATCATCCTGAAGCACATGCTTTGGGGGGGCGGGGCTGGAGAGCCCTCTCACTTTTAAATCAGAGCCCAGTTTTAACCAGCGGTTGAATTCTGTCGTAGAATGAATTCTCCTCCTCATTTGTGTCTATGTAACACCGTCCAAATGAAGTGAATCTATTTAAACTCCTTTTATTTGAGTTTTATAATAGTATGTCCATACGTCCAAGAGGGGGGCAAACCTCTGGGATCGCATTCAAATCAAACTAGCAATTTGAATTTTCACATTTATATATATGTGTGTGTGTGTGTGTGTGTGTGTGTGTGTGTGTGTGTGTGTGTGTGTGTGTATTCAAGCATGTCCAATATAACTCATAACATACTGTTATATATTGTACACTATATGTTGTAATTACTGCAGTAGCAACGATTTAGTGCCTTGCTCACAGCTTGAGGCAGAGAGGAGCTGAGACTTTACTACTTATTAGGCCAGAAGACATGTATAATATTTTTGGACCTGCTGTGACCAGCGTGTGTATATTTATTGATTTGTCTTATTAATATACACATCCAGTTGAATATAAAAGCCACTGCGTGTTGTAATAAAGGATGCTCCTGTTTACTCAGAGGTGTGTGTAACCTACAGGTTACCTTACTGTGCTGTACATGCAGTGTGTTAGATGTACTTTATATAGCAGACAATAGATGGAGGGATGATGTGGGGTCAGCAGGGGGCATCACTCACGACTACATCCTGTTTGTTGGTCCTCATGCAGTAATAAACACATGCAGTGGAGTCATTGACTCCCTCTGGAGTCACTGTGTTCACCTCCAAACACCCGGCGCCATCTTCCACAGCAGCATTTAAACCTAGGGTGACCTGCAATGTGAGGCCCATCCTGTGGGGGGCGCAGTGGAGGACATGTGACGAGTGGCTGAGCAGAGCGAACAATGACAGGACTGAAATCCAGCCAATCATCAACTCTGTTAGAGATGAACGAACATGTGATTGTCGTTAGTCGTTTACCTGCTCAGCGATTCGTCACCTACATCACAGAATGTGGACCGTTACCTTAGAGAGGTGTGTGTGTGTCCATAATGTCATGCTGTGTTCTTCAATATATTTACAGGTGAACAGAACGCTGCACTTGTCTATGTCTGTCTATGTCCGTCTATGTCCATTTATGTCCGTCTATGTCCGTCTATGTCCGTCTATGTCTATGTCCGTCTATGTCCGTCTATGTCTGTCTATGTCCATGTATGTCTGTCTATGTCCGTCTATGTCAGTTTATGTCCATCTATGTCTGTCTATGTCCGTCTATGTCAGTTTATGTCCGTCTATGTCCGTCTATGTCTGTCTATGTCCGTCTATGTCCATCTATGTCTGTCTATGTCCGTCTATGTCTGTCTATGTCCGTCTATGTCTGTCTATGTCTGTCTATGTCCATCTATGTCTGTCTATGTCCGTCTATGTCTTTCAATGTCCGTCTATGTCTGTCTATGTCCGTCTATGTCCGTCTATGTCTGTCTATGTCCGTCTATGTCTGTCTATGTCCGTCTATGTCTGTCTATGTCTGTCTATGTCTTCTATTGTGAGGTAGTCAAAACGTTGTGCGTCCAGATCTCCTTTCAGCCAATAACCCCTCGTATAATTAAAATAAATAACATGATTCTAACGAACACGTTCATCTCAGCCAATCAGAGAGCTCTTTACAGAAATAGAATGCCTTTATACATTCTGAACGGCCGTGTTCATCCAATGGCGACGCGGATGGCAGAGAAAAGTCCTCCTCAGATCTTAACACACCCACCTCTACACACACACCCAAACCCACACACACAACCACACCCACACACACACACACACACACACCCACACACACAATAGGCGTGTAGTGTGTGTGGGTCAGCTCAACACGGGGCTTCTGGCTTGTTGTTTCCTAATTAAGAATGTAAAAAGGGATTAGACTTCAAACAGCACAGTTTTCTACTTTTCCCTCCCCAGCAGTGGAGGGTCGGGGTACCTCTATCGGTGGCATTTGCCCATTATCATTCTCTTGTGTTATTTGTCTCTGCACAGTTATGGCTCATCCTACCCCCCACCCCCCTTTACCCCATGGCAAAAGCAGCACAAAATGCCCCACCCCCACCCCCCTGCCCGCCCCTCTTCAAGGCCTCTCTTTCTGTTTCTCTGAAATAAGCAGGATTCTCTGGCCCTGTTTGATCCTTTGGTGAAGCCGGGCTTCATGTCTGGCCAGTGTTTTTGGAGCAGCAGGTAGTCGCAGGCAAGCTGTTCCCGGGTCATCATTCTCCTCTCCCCCCACACAGATGGGGACCTGCTGAACTCTGACAAAGGTCAGCACAAATTACACATTTTATGAATTCTTGCTTTAGTCCAGGCTTTTGAGAGGGCACACAGAATAATGGAGCGCTGTGAGCAAAACAATTACCTGACATTTCATGAATCTAACACCAGTGTTGTTTCTCTTTCAGCACAGATATCACTTCACAACATTTAAAGCTGTGTTTCTCAATTTCCATCCTCGTAAGTCACATTTCATGCTCATCAGAAAGTGAATTTCCCTGTTCTTCTTGTTTTCTTTCCGTGAATGCGGACGTCCCTCCGCCCCATGTGAGTTGAAAGTGGCGTCTGAGGTGTGTGATGTTTGAGGGGGGACGTTTGGCTGGAATCCAGCTCATTGTACACCAGTCTGGATGGACGGCCATGCCTGCTTAAGCTGGCTGTACAGCAGACAGATGAACTGCCTGAACGCCAAACCCCACAAACACCATCGCCCCGCCGCGTCTAACGCAGTAGGAATGGAAATAGTGTTCCTGTATGTTTAGCTCTCGTCTCCTTTGTGGTAAAAAGACGTTTTTTCCTCTCCTTGTTTCCGTGGATGCTGACAGACAATGGTTGGTGTGTGTGGATGATGCAGCTGCCACCAGACTGCAGCAGCTGCCATCAGGTGTCGTCTCACCAGGTATTCCGACTGGTGCTGGAGACGCCAGTGTGTCTGCTTTCACACTGCTGAACATGACATCTGAACGTGCACGCATGCACAAACATGAAGCACAAGATGCACACACACACACACACACACACACACTCACACACACACTGTTCAGAGGCATTGTGAGAGCCTGAGGCTGTTGATGTGTGTGTTGTTTACTCTGTTGTCCCAGGGCATGTAGGAGATTGTTGCCCACTTAGGCCTCAGTCCAGCCCTGCATTATTTACCCTGACTGGTGGGGCAGCAGGTTGCTGTCCTGGAAAGCAGAAAGGCTGGGGCAGACGGGGTAGTTTGCTTGTTGGTTGGTTTGAAGGAGGGGGGCAAAGATGGAAGAAGACAGAAGGAGATCATTGACTACACCTTCCCCCTATATTTGTTCACATACTGACTCTCCCTTTTTCTCCAGTTTATCTTTGATCCCCTCTCCTCACACGGCCCCCGGGGGCCACCAGCTGTCAGACAGCCAGAGGAGAACCCCTCCTCTCCTCTCATCCTCTCCTCTCCCACTTTTTGCTGTTGGGATTCGCACCATTTTGCACCAGGGAATCATTTGGGAACCCCAGGTAAGTGAACCGAAGCCACACAGATGTTAATCTCCCCTTGGCTCCCCTCCACCACTATCCAGCTCTCCCCCAACCCATTTTTTTTTTGCCCTTGTTGCCCTAAGTCTCTGAAAGCTCATTGAAGACACCAAAGTGTGAGCTGAAGTCTCTTGATTAAGGTTTTTTTTTTAATGGAGGAGAGGATGGAGGTGGTGGAAGGGCAGAGGGATGTATCTCACAGCTGGGTGTGGGGGCTTCACTTGGGGCATGCAGGCAGGTGAGCTGGTCCTCACCTCACTTTCTCTCCCTCCTCTCCCAACAATCCGGTTATCTGTGTCTATTACAGATGGGTGGCTGACGGTCAGGATAAATCCTCACTTTTCCAGACATGATGCGGGGCCCTATCAGCTGGGGACAGGACCTTCAGCACTGATGAGAAAACTGGTCCAGGGAAATTGAATTAGCTATTGTGTCTGGGACTTCATTGATTGCCATTAGAACTGGCCTGGAGCTGAGTGGAGAAGAGACAGGAGAGTTAAGCCTGTCTGATGGGACAGAAGTAGAACTTAAACCACATCACATCCAACACGTCACATCAGTCTCACATCCCACTGGATGTATTAGAGACATAATTCAACAGTAGCACAAAAAAGACGAGGAAGAGATCATCATGACAGTGTTCATACTGCCATCAGTAATAGTGAGTCAGTCATGTCAGCAGTGAGAAACAATGAGAGTCAAAAGTCTATAAATGTGACAGGTCCTCTGGCAGGAGATGATGGATGGAGTCTGTGATGTAGACACTTCCTGTTTCTCTGGGTGCAGAGCTGCGGATGAAAGAGCTGCGGTGTGTTTTCAAACCGGGGAAGAACAATAGGTCAGAGGAAGAAAGAGTTCCCCTGACCTACCCCCCCTCTGCTGAGCCCATGGACTGATAGTTCTGTTCTCTCTGGCTGAACCTCACAAAGAAACAGAGAGTATACCTACAGGCATTGTGTGCTCCTGCAGCACAGACACCTGCCTCAGCCAGGAATGTAATATAATATTAGATTAGATTATTACTACTGTTGCAGCACGGTGATGAGTCTGTGTTAGACTCTGTGTAAGACTCTAATGTGTAAGACTCTAATGTGTAAGACTCTAATGTGTAAGACTCTAATGTGTAAGACTCTAATGTGTAAGACTCTAATGTGTAAGACTGTAATGTGTAGGACTCTAATGTGTAAGACTCTAATGTGTAGGACTCGAATTCTTATTGTGATGGTATTTGTTTCACATTTTTACTAGCATTATTATCACTGCTATCATTACATTTTCACCTGCATTCAAGTTACATTCATGTTACACACATTAAATAATTTTCTTACAAATAATATGTCAATGACGGAGATTTTGACAAATTTAGCAATTTCATATTTAAAAGAACACATCCTTATTTTGTAATAGTATCAAATATTGTCTGTATTGCAGTGGTGGGCAGTCAGGGCCAGCAAAGCCTTCTGTGCTGGTCTAACATAACCAGAAATTATGATAATATTTATGATAAAAGTTAATTATATTTTAATGCATTTTCCTTAAATAAATATATTCAAATATGTGTATAAATATATAATTATACATTTGGATATAATATGACATAGGCCAACACTGGGTCAGTGTTCTATTTTTAGGTTAGTGAGGTTTTATCCAATCAGAATTCAGCTAGCTTGTGTTGCCAGGTTGAATGAAATCTGCCCAGGACCTTCAGAATCTAGAATGCAGGTCTGTCTGCACTGTCAGTGAAGGGAACATATAGTTAATAGACAGACGCGATAACCAATCAGATCACGAGTTGGCGACACTAAGGCCTTCTAGCTGGCCTCACGTTCACATGACACTTACATGTCCTGTGATTGGATACTCACTCTGAGAAGGCGGGGCTATGGAGAGGCTATGCAGACGCGCATTTGAAGAGAAGCTCTAGTGAGACGAGGGTCAGATCCCTGAAGGAGCTAACCTGTTCTAGCTAACCTGTTCTAGCTAACCTGAGCTAGCTAACCTGTTCTAGCTAACCTGTTCTAGCTAACCTGAACTAGCTACCTGTTCTAGCTAACCTGTTCTAGCTAACCTGTTCTAGTTAACCTGAACTAGTTAACCTGTTCTAGCTAACTTGTTCTAGCTAGCCTGTTCTAGCTAACCTATTCTAGCTAACCTGTACTAGCTAACTTGTTGTAGCCAACCTGTTCTAGCTAACCTATTCTATTTAACCTGTTCTAGCTAACCTGTTGTAGCCAACCTGTTTTAGCTAACCTGAATTAGCTAACCTGTGTGTTAGGGTTAGTTTCAGTGGTGTTGTTGTGACGTAGTTGTGTGTGGTCTATAAAGGTGTGTGTTAGGGTTAGTTTCAGTGGTGTTGTTGTGACGTAGTTGTGTGTGGTCTATAAAGGTGTGTGTTAGGGTTAGTTTCAGTGGTTTTGTTGTGACGTAGTTGTGTGTGGTCTATAAAGGTGTGTGTTAGGGTTAGTTTCAGTGGTTTTGTTGTGACGTAGTTGTGTGTGGTCTATAAAGGTGTGTGTTAGGGTTAGTTTCAGTGGTTTTGTTGTGACGTAGTTGTGTGTGGTCTATAAAGGTGTGTGTTAGGGTTAGTTTCAGTGGTGTTGTTGTGACGTAGTTGTGTGTGGTCTATAAAGGTGTGTGTTAGGGTTAGTTTCAGTGGTTTTGTTGTGACGTAGTTGTGTGTGGTCTATAAAGGTGTGTGTTAGGGTTAGTTTCAGTGGTTTTGTTGTGACGTAGTTGTGTGTGGTCTATAAAGGTGTGTGTTAGGGTTAGTTTCAGTGGTTTTGTTGTGACGTAGTTGTGTGTGGTCTATAAAGGTGTGTGTTAGGGTTAGTTTCAGTGGTTTTGTTGTGACGTAGTTGTGTGTGGTCTATAAAGGTGTGTGTTAGGGTTAGTTTCAGTGGTTTTGTTGTGACGTAGTTGTGTGTGGTCTATAAAGGTGTGTGTTAGGGTTAGTTTCAGTGGTTTTGTTGTGACGTAGTTGTGTGTGGTCTATAAAGGTGTGTGTTAGGGTTAGTTTCAGTGGTGTTGTTGTGACGTAGTTGTGTGTGTTCTATAAAGGTGTGTGTTAGGGTTAGTTTCAGTGGTTTTGTTGTGACGTAGTTGTGTGTGGTCTATAAAGGTGTGTGTTAGGGTTAGTTTCAGTGGTTTTGTTGTGACGTAGTTGTGTGTGGTCTATAAAGGTGTGTGTTAGGGTTAGTTTCAGTGGTTTTGTTGTGACGTAGTTGTGTGTGGTCTATAAAGGTGTGTGTTAGGGTTAGTTTCAGTGGTTTTGTTGTGACGTAGTTGTGTGTGGTCTATAAAGGTGTGTGTTAGGGTTAGTTTCAGTGGTTTTGTTGTGACGTAGTTGTGTGTGGTCTATAAAGGTGTGTGTTAGGGTTAGTTTCAGTGGTTTTGTTGTGACGTAGTTGTGTGTGGTCTATAAAGGTGTGTGTTAGGGTTAGTTTCAGTGGTTTTGTTGTGACGTAGTTGTGTGTGGTCTATAAAGGTGTGTGTTAGGGTTAGTTTCAGTGGTTTTGTTGTGACGTAGTTGTGTGTGGTCTATAAAGGTGTGTGTTAGGGTTAGTTTCAGTGGTTTTGTTGTGACGTAGTTGTGTGTGGTCTATAAAGGTGTGTGTTAGGGTTAGTTTCAGTGGTTTTGTTGTGACGTAGTTGTGTGTGGTCTATAAAGGTGTGTGTTAGGGTTAGTTTCAGTGGTGTTGTTGTGACGTAGTTGTGTGTGGTCTATAAAGGTGTGTGTTTGGGTTAGTTTCAGTGGTTTTGTTGTGACGTAGTTGTGTGTGGTCTATAAAGGTGTGTGTTAGGGTTAGTTTCAGTGGTTTTGTTGTGACGTAGTTGTGTGTGGTCTATAAAGGTGTGTGTTAGGGTTAGTTTCAGTGGTTTTGTTGTGACGTAGTTGTGTGTGGTCTATAAAGGTGTGTGTTAGGGTTAGTTTCAGTGGTTTTGTTGTGACGTAGTTGTGTGTGGTCTATAAAGGTGTGTGTTAGGGTTAGTTTCAGTGGTTTTGTTGTGACGTAGTTGTGTGTGGTCTATAAAGGTGTGTGTTAGGGTTAGTTTCAGTGGTTTTGTTGTGACGTAGTTGTGTGTGGTCTATAAAGGTGTGTGTTAGGGTTAGTTTCAGTGGTTTTGTTGTGACGTAGTTGTGTGTGGTCTATAAAGGTGTGGCAGTGGGTTCTTCAGTGTGAGTGTTGATGAAAGGAGTGGAGCTGACGCTGGTTTATTTCCCATTTGAGAGAAGTTATGAACGTCTCAGTCCTGAAAGCTACATTGGTGGCAGCAGCGGGAGCTGCTCACAGTATTATGGGATGTATTTATGCATGTTTGACTACGGAGAACATCACTGAAGGCCTAGGTGTGAAATGCACGGCCCATCATTGACTGTATTGTTATGTTGAAATTTGGTCTGATATTAAATTATATTCAATTCTTATAATTTTGATACTGAGTGAGTGAAAGTGTAAAAGCTTGAAATTTTTCTGTGAAACTCCCCCAATAATAAAGCTATTGCATGACATTAATAAAGATTGGTGTTCGTACCAAATAGACTTTGGCTTGAATATCATTTTGACATCATTTCTCTAAGTGGATAGTTTCAACCAAGCCTTTATTAGAGTCAATAGAGCAAAGAATCGAACAGGTCTGTGGATAAAGCTGAGCTGATTGGACCAGAAACATACAGGAATGGAGTTAACAGAGTCACACAGTGTGTGTGTGTGTGTGTGTGTGTGTGTGTGTGTGTTGTCTACCGGAGCACCACATGTGGCTTCCTTCAGGACCCCAGCAGAGATGACTGATGATGGCTTCCCTCGTTCCTTATCTGCCCTTAATAGAATATTGTGTTTTATGTGTTAATTAATTTCTGATATTTTTTATTTTATTTGGCTCATGTAAATCATTCCTGTCAGTTAAAGGTAGAGGTGCTAAATGACAGTTTCACTTTTGAATAACTGCTTCAGATGATGCAGTGGCAGTCGGTTGACATAAAAGCGTCTTTTTTTAAGCAGCTATGAATGAATGAAGCAGGTTATGGAAATAAAAAAATATTGACACTGGAGGCTAAACCAGTTTATTATTGATAGTGGAGCGTATCAGCATTCAGTCTGCTCAAGCAGTGGTGTCTGATGAATGAATATTGGAGGCACACCGAGGCATTTGTTCTGAGTGTGTTCTGATGCAGCATGTGACCCCTGGACTCATTAGCATGGATTGATTGTAATGGTGACTATTAAACCTAGGTAGCCCATCCAGTCTCTGTATGTCTGCAAAAAGAAAGGGAACAGGAAAGCAAATATCTTTAAATCTCTGATGATGAGCTGCAGATTAATGGTGAACACCCCCCCCCGACCGTTGAGTTCTCCGGTGGGTAACCTCACCTCACC
>JABVMC010000040.1:175000-187500 GCA_013358685.1 Antennarius maculatus | reverse complement strand
AGGGCCGTCACAGTGAGCAGCATTGTCTTGCCCCCACCGGAGCCACTTATCAGCAATGCCCCTAAAAGCCCTGGTGCATTTCATCAGTATTGTTGTAATTATTTAGTTCGAGGTTATTTGGCAGCTGCTGTGCCCCACTTGAACATCCCATTTGTGAAGCCGTCCCTTTGAGCGGAGCCACAGATACATTGATTTTTCTTTCCTCTCCTCATGCAATTCATTTCAGATCGTTTGATATGAAACAGTTTAATTTTTGCTCACACTTGAACAATAGTCCAAGTTTTTATCCTCTTTGTATAAAATCTCTGTTTGCAGCTCAAATGGTCACGTCAGTCCATACAGACTCATTTCTTTAGTCATTTATTGATTCTTAAATGTTAACAAGTAAATAAAACTATATCAAATATGAATATGAATATTTAATTCCTATTTATTTACAATACTATTACACTTAAATATTACAAATTGAACAGCTAGTGATTTGTGTACATGTGCAGGTGTGTAATAAAGTGTTCATGATTAGACATGGATGTGTCATTATAGAGGCTGTGAGCAGCCCCCATGAACAGTCATAACGCCTGTCTCACTGCCCCCCCATGAACAGTCACAACGCCTGTCTCACTGCCCCCCCTTGAACAGTCATAACGCCTGTCTCATGCCCCCCCATGAACAGTCATAATGCCTGTCTCACTGCCCCCCCCGTGAACAGTCATAACGCCTGTCTCACTGCCCCCCCATGAACAGTCATAACGCCTGTCTCACTGCCCCCCCATGAACAGTCATAACGCCTGTCTCACTGCCCCCCCATGAACAGTCATAACGCCTGTCTCACTGCCCCCCCATGAACAGTCATAACGCCTGTCTCACTGTAATGTTTGGAACTTGAATAAGTAAAAAATTCAGAGTTATTTAATACATTAAGGTATAGTTATATTTTTCATTTATTTTACATTAAATAGAGTTACATTAGTTACATTTATTAGTTACATCTGGTCCTTTGATTACAGCTTATGCTGACGTGGCCCTCAGTGAAAATGAGTTTGACACCCCTGATTTAGAATGACCACTTATTTTACTGGATAGCGATTGGTTAGTGAAAAATATTGTGTGTAATAATACAAATGATGACAGAAAACAGGAATAGATTAATTAAAACCTAACTCGATATAGAGTGTAATTTAGTTGATAAAATCATAAGGCATGGGACTTAATAAGAGATTTATTTCTAGGGGGAGCAGATATGAAGAGAGATGTACCAAATCTACTTTCAGTCTCTGAAACATTTGAGGACAATCCACCAACAAACACCGTTTACTGTCAATCAGGCATCCCTCCAATCTGTGCTCCTGATAAAGCAGCAATGACAGAAATCAATTTCAGTCCAAAAACAAGACCAGACCATCACAAAAGGTGAGAGACAAAATCTAATTTATTGCACCGCTCAGCTCAGAACATCGTCATGCACTAAAACCCCTAAAACATGAGGTTAGTCTGTCACTAAAACCCCCAAAACATGAGCTTAGTCTGTCACTAAAACCCCCAAAACATGAGGTTAGTCTGCCTGTCACTAAAACCCCCAAAACATGAGGTTAGTCTTTCACTCACTAAAACCCCCAAAACATGAGGTTAGTCTTTCACTCACTAAAACCCCCAAAGCATGAGGTTAGTTTGTCACTAAAACCCCCAAAACATGAGGTTAGTCTGTCACTAAAACCCCTAAAACATGAGGTTAGTCTGTCACTAAAACCCGTAAAACATGAGGTTAGTCTGTCACTAAAACCCCCAAAACATGAGGTTAGTCTGCCTGTCACTAAAACCCCCAAAACATGAGGTTAGTCTGTCACTAAAACCCACAAAACATGAGGTTAGTCTGTCACTAAAACCCCCAAAACATGAGGTTAGTCTGTCACTAAAACCCCCAAAACATGAGGTTAGTTTGTCACTAAAACCCCCAAAACATGAGGTTAGTCTGTCACTAAAACCCCCAAAACATGAGGTTAGTCTGTCACTAAAACCCCCAAAACATGAGGTTAGTCTGTCACTCACTAAAACCCCCAAAACATGAGGTTAGTCTGTCACTAAAACCCCCAAAACATGAGGTTAGTCTGTCACTTAAACCCCTAAAACATGAGGTTAGTCTGTCACTAAAACCCCCAAAACATGAGGTTAGTTTGTCACTAAAACCCCCAAAACATGAGGTTAGTCTGTCACTAAAACCCCTAAAACATGAGGTTAGTCTGTCACTCACTAAAACCCCCAAAACATGAGTTTAGTCTGTCACTAAAACCCCCAAAACATGAGGTTAGTCTGTCACTAAAGCCCCCAAAACATGAGGTTAGTCTGCCTGTCACTAAAACCCCCAAAACATGAGATTAGTCTGTCACTAAAACCCCCAAAACATGAGGTTAGTCTCTCACTAAAACCCCCAAAACATGAGGTTAGTCTGTCACTAAAACCCCTAAAACATGAGGTTAGTCTGTCACTAAAACCCCCAAAACATGAGGTTAGTTTGTCACTAAAACCCCCAAAACATGAGGTTAGTCTGTCACTAAAACCCCTAAAACATGAGGTTAGTCTGTCACTAAAACCCCTAAAACATGAGGTTAGTCTGTCACTAAAGCCCCCAAAACATGAGGTTAGTCTGCCTGTCACTAAAACCCCCAAAACATGAGATTAGTCTGTCACTAAAACCCCCAAAACATGAGGTTAGTCTCTCACTAAAACCCCCAAAACATGAGGTTAGTCTGTCACTAAAACCCCTAAAACATGAGGTTAGTATGTCACTAAAACCCCCAAAACATGAGGTTAGTTTGTCACTAAAACCCCCAAAACATGAGGTTAGTCTGTCACTAAAACCCCTAAAACATGAGGTTAGTCTGTCACTAAAACCCCCAAAACATGAGGTTAGTCTGTCACTAAAACCCCCAAAACATGAGGTTAGTTTGTCACTAAAACCCCCAAAACATGAGCTTAGTCTGTCACTAAAACCCCCAAAACATGAGGTTAGTCTGTCACTAAAACCCCTAAAACATGAGGTTAGTCTGTCACTTCTTCTTTTCCTTTCGGCTTTTCCCTTCAGGGGTCGCCACAGCGAATCAGTGTCCTCCATCTAACCCTGTCTTCTGCATCCTCTTCTCTCACACCAACTACCTTCATGTCCTCTTTCACTACATCCATAAACCTCCTCTTTGGTCTTCCTCTAGGCCTCCTGCCTGGCAGTTCAAAACTCAGCATCCTTCTACCAATATATTCACTATCTCTCCTCTGGACATGTCCAAACCATCTCAGTCTGGCCTCTC
Source organism: Antennarius maculatus (assembly GCA_013358685.1). Taxonomy (NCBI): domain Eukaryota; kingdom Metazoa; phylum Chordata; class Actinopteri; order Lophiiformes; family Antennariidae; genus Antennarius; species Antennarius maculatus. The sequence continues at coordinate 184,201 of JABVMC010000040.1, read as the reverse complement.
TGACTTTATCTCCAAAACCTCTAACATGTGCTGTCCCTCTGATGTACTCATTCCTGATCCTATCCTTCCTGGTCACTCCCAGAGAGAACCTCAGCATCTTCATCTCTGCTACCTCCAGCTCTGCCTCCTGTCTTTTCCTCAGTGACACTGTCTCTAGACCAAACAACATCGCTGGTCTCACCACAGTTTTGTACACCTTTCCTTTCATTTTAGCTGAAACTCTTCTATCACACATCACACCTGACACTTTTCTCCACCCATTCCATCCTGCCTGGACACGCTTCTTCACCTCTTTTCCCCACTCTCCATTGCTCTGGACTGTGGACCCTAAGTACTTAAAATCCTCCACCTTCTTGATCTCTTCTCCCTGTAACCTCACTCTTCCACTTTGGTCCCTCTCATTCACACACATGTACTCTGTCTTACTGCGGCTAACCTTCATTCCTCTCCTTTCCAGGACAAACCTCCACCTCTCTAGCTTCTCCTCCACCTCGTCCCTACTCTCACTGCAGATCACAATGTCATCTGCAAACATCATAGTCCATGGAGATTCCTGTCTAACCTCGTCTGTCAGCCTGTCCATCACCATAGCGAACAAGAAGGGGCTCAGAGCTGATCCCTGATGCAGTCCCACCTCCACCTTGAACTCCTCTGTCACACCTACAGCACACCTCACCACTGTCTTACAGTCCTCATACATGTCCTGCACCGTTCTAACATACTTCTCTGACACTCCAGACTTCCTCATACAATACCACAGTTCCTCTCTGGGCACCCTGTCATAAGCTTTCTCCAGGTCTACAAAAACACAATGCAGCTCCGTCTGGCCTTCTCTGTACTTCTCTATCAACATCCTCAAAGCAAATACTGCATCTGTAGTACTCTTTTTTGGCATGAAACCATACTGCTGCTCACAAATGCTCACTTCTGCCCTTAATCTAGCTTCCACTACTCTTTCCCATAACTTCATTGTATGGCTCATCAGCTTTATTCCTCTGTAGTTGCCACAACTCTGCACATCTCCCTTGTTCTTAAAAATGGGCACCAGCACACTTCTCCTCCACTCCTCGGGCATCTTCTCACTATCTAAGATCCTGTTGAACAACCCAGTCAGAAACGCTACTGCCACCTCTCCTAGACACTTCCAAACCTCTACAGGTATATCATCAGGACCGACAGCCTTTCCACTCTTCATCCTCTTCAGTGCTCTCCTCACTTCATCCTGGCTAATCTTTGCTACATCCTGGTCCACAACAGTCACCTCTTCTAGTCTTTGTTCTCTCTCATTTTCCACGTTCATCAACTCTTCAAAGTACTCTTTCCATCTTCCCATCACACTGCTGGCACCTGTCAATAGACTTCCATCCCTATCCTTAATCACCCTAACCTGCTGCACGTCCTTCCCATCTCTGTCTCTCTGTCTTGCCAGCCTGTATAGGTCAGTCTCTCCCTCCTTACTGTCCAACCGAGCATACAAGTCATCATAAGCTTCTTGTTTGGCCTTTGCTACCTCTACCTTCACCTTACGCTGTATCTCCCTGTACTCCTGTCTACTCTCCTCAGTCCTCTCAGTGTCCCACTTCTTCTTAGCTAACCTCTTTCTTTGTATACACTCCTGTACCTCCTCATTCCACCACCAAGTCTCCTCATCTACTTTCCTTCCAGATGACACACCAAATACTCTCCTACCTGTCTCCCTGATCACATTAGCTGTAGTTGTCCAGTCATCTGGAAGCACCTCCTGACCACCCAGAGCCTGTCTTAACTCCTTCCTAAAGGTCATGCAACACTCTTCCTTTTTTAGCTTCCACCATTTCGTCTTCTGCTCTGCCTTTGTCCTCTTCATCTTCCTCACCACCAGAGTCATCCTACACACCACCATCCTATGCTGTTTGGCTACACTCTCGCCTACCACTACTTTACAGTCACTGATCTCCTTCAGGTTACATCGTCTACACAAGATGTAGTCTACCTGTGTGCTTCTACCACCACTCTTATAGGTCACCCTATGTTCCTGCCTCTTCTGGAAGAAAGTATTCACTACAGCCATTTCCATCCTTTTTGCAAAGTCAACTACCATCTGTCCTTCTGCGTTCCTCTCCTGGATACCAAACCTGCCCATCACTTCCTCATCACCTCTGTTACCTGCACCAACATGTCCATTGAAGTCTGCACCGATGACAACTCTCTCACTTCTAGGTATGCTCTGCATCACTTCATCAAAGTCCAACCAGAATTTCTCCTTCTCCTCCAGCTCACATCCTACCTGTGGAGCATACCCACTAACAACATTGAACATCACACCTTCTATTTCTAGCTTCAGACTCATCACTCTATCCGACACTCTTTTTACCTCCAGGACATTCCTAACAAACTCCTCCTTCAAGATAACTCCTACTCCATTTCTCTTCCCATCTACACCATGATAGAACAACTTGAACCCTGCTCCTAAACTTCTAGCCTTGCTACCTTTCCACCTGGTCTCCTGGACACACAGTATGTCTACCTTCCTCCTCTGCATCATGTCGACCAACTCTCTACCTTTTCCTGTCATAGTTCCAACATTCAACGTCCCTACTCATAGTCCTATACTCTTGGCGCTCCTCTTCTCTTTCTTCGTGCGAACGCACTTTCCTCCTCTCCTTCTTCGACCAACAGCAATCCAATTTCCACCGGCACCCTGTAGGTCAACAGCGCCGATGGCGGTCGTTGTTAACCCGGGCCTCGACCGATCCAAAAAACCCCCAAAACATGAGGTTAGTCTGCCTGTCACTAAAACCCCCAAAACATGAGGTTAGTCTGTCACTAAAACCCCCAAAACATGAGGTTAGTCTGTCACTCACTAAAACCCCCAAAACACGAGGTTAATCTGTCACTAAAACCCCCAAAACATGAGGTTAGTCTGACACTCACTAAATGGTGGTTTACTACAGGGGTTCAAGTGGGATGTGATAGTAGGGGACCCCAACTTTTAAGTAAAGCAACGCAGAGAAACCCCCAAAACATGAGGTTAGTCTGTCACTAAAACCCCCAAAACATGAGGTTAGTCTGACACTCACTAAATGGTGGTTTACTACAGGGGTTCACATGGGATGTGATAGTAGGGGACCCCAACTTTTAAGTAAAGCAACGCAGAGAAACCCCCAAAACATGAGGTTAGTCTGTCACTAAAACCCCCAAAACATGAGGTTAGTCTGTCACTAAAACCCCCAAAACATGAGGTTAGTCTGCCTGTCACTAAAACCCCCAAAACATGAGGTTAGTCTGTCACTAAAACCCCCAAAACATGAGGTTAGTCTGTCACTCACTAAAACCCCCAAAACACGAGGTTAATCTGTCACTAAAACCCCCAAAACATGAGGTTAGTCTGACACTCACTAAATGGTGGTTTACTACAGGGGTTCAAGTGGGATGTGATAGTAGGGGACCCCAACTTTTAAGTAAAGCAACGCAGAGAAACCCCCAAAACATGAGGTTAGTCTGTCACTAAAACCCCCAAAACATGAGGTTAGTCTGACACTCACTAAATGGTGGTTTACTACAGGGGTTCACGTGGGATGTGATAGTAGGGGACCCCAACTTTTAAGTAAAGCAACGCAGAGAAACCCCCAAAACATGAGGTTAGTCTGTCACTAAAACCCCCAAAACATGAGGTTAGTCTGTCACTAAAACCCCCAAAACATGAGGTTAGTTTGTCACTAAAACCCCCAAAACATGAGCTTAGTCTGTCACTAAAACCCCTAAAACATGAGGTTAGTCTGTCACTAAAACCCCCAAAACATGAGGTTAGTCTGTCACTAAAACCCCCAAAACATTAGGTTAGTCTGTCACTAAAACCCCCAAAACATGAGCTTAGTCTGCCTGTCACTAAAACCCCCAAAACAAGAGGTTAGTCTGTCACTAAAACCCCCAAAACATGAGGTTAGTCTGTCACTAAAACCCCCAAAACATGAGGTTAGTCTGTCACTAAAACCCCCAAAACATGAGGTTAGTCTGTCACTAAAACCCCCAAAACATGAGGTTAGTCTGCCTGTCACTAAAACCCCCAAAACATGAGGTTAGTCTGTCACTAAAACCCCCAAAACATGAGGTTAGTCTGTCACTCACTAAAACCCCCAAAACATGAGGTTAGTCTGTCACTAAAACCCCCAAAACATGAGGTTAGTCTGTCACTCACTAAAACCCCCAAAACATGAGGTTAGTCTGTCACTAAAACCCCCAAAACATGAGGTTAGTCTGTCACTCACTAAAACCCCCAAAACATGAGGTTAGTCTGACACTCACTAAATGGTGGTTTACTACAGGGGTTCAAGTGGGATGTGATAGTAGGGGACCCCAACCTTTAAGTAAAGCAACGCAGAGAAAATACGTCATTTGATAAATTCCTACCTTTAATCACACATTTAAGAAACGGAGAGTCTCATCACAATTCTATTCAGATGAGGCTTATTTAGATGATCTTCTGGCGTGCTAACCTCAGGTAGCTGATGTCAGGCGTTGGGCTTTGATGTCGGGGGCACCAGCTGATGGATGAAACAGGAAGTCACTGATGTGAAGCTCAGAGGGCTGGGTCAGCTTCTAGCAGTCAGAAAGACATGAAGAAGAGATTTAAGCAGAGTGAAAGTGACAGAAATGTAGATCCTTGACGGCCCATCGTAGTGATGATGAGGATGCTCGTCTCCTGGTGGGCCAAATTACCTGAATGGCCCCCTAGTGGCAGATCCATGGGGGTAGAGCCTTAAGGGGGCACTACTTCCTGATTGTGGGTTTTAGATGGAATGCTGTACACATGTTGACGGAGCTTTGAGGTGACAGGCAGCACCCATCAGAGACCGTCTGCTTCTGCCTGTGGACAAACCAACAGAACAGAGAGAATGGGGCAGTTAGTCCAGTGAGGGGTGGAGAAGGAGCAGGAATGAAGAAATGACTCACAGACGGCTCCCCTGTGGTGCCCAGATGAATAGACCCAGATATGACGGGGGACACACTGTACACCACACCACCCTGACAATAGGCTATCCCCTTTGGGCAAATGGGTAAATATTGTAGGGAGTGGGGCAGGGGTGAGAGCTGTATACAGCACCTGTAAGACTTAAGTGGAAATCAATGTTGGTGAGATGCTGAGGGCACAGCGGCTCTCCTGCGTGTGTGTGTGTGTGTGTGTGTGTGTGTGTGTGTGTGTGTGTGTGTGTTTATGAGCAGAACAGTGTCCACCTGCAGTGTTTGCAGTAATGAAAGGCTATCATAAGAGCAAGACACTTAGAAAGGTCAGGGTGTTCGGGCTTAAGTGTGTGTTCTCCTCTTCTACAAACACACACACACACACACACACACACACACACACACACACACACACACAGAGGAGCAAATATTTTTATATTACCTCTATTCATTCTTTCTCCTCGTTGGCGTTAAACTAATCATGTATTTTATTTTTCAGATAAAATAAAGCAGCATGGAATTTCATTTTTCTGTCCTTTTATCATTTATAAGTTACAATATATAATTCAAATGAGTGTGTTTGATTTCTTTAACCAAAGAATTAAATCCGATTAATAAAAATCCAGAAAACCAATTTCTTAGGGATAAACGTTTTCCTCTTTCATCACCCAAGAAGAACAGACGTCAACTCATTCAGTCAGTAATGAGACCCTGAGCAGGACCCCCCAACACACGCACACACACACACACACACACACACACCTCAAAGACTTGAGTTAGAGGGGTTCATTAGAACAGTTCAAATGCTGGGTCTGGAGGGGGGGGCACCAGGTAGCCATCCTAAATCTGATTCCGTGTTCTCGAAGTTAACGGTTTTTGTTATGATGCTACGTTCACATCATCCAGGAGAAATCCAAGCGTGTGATTGGGCCTCGGTGGGTTTGTGTGGGGCCAATGGGGGGCCGGGGGGGTGGTTTCACAGGGACTTTCTCATAGACAGCTGGTGAACGCGACACACACGTGAACATACTGTTTCTTCAGTGATTTTGTTCTGTCTCTCATGGGGGGGGGGTCTGTCCCATTGAGGACAGCAGTGGAACTGGATTACAATGCTAAATGATGGTAGAGACAGCATTCCTGCACAATGAGCATTAACACACTGAACCCCCCCAGGAGGCTCTCTGCTGTCTGCCTGAACTGTAAACTTTTTGTCTTTCCATGTGTGTCTACGTACATCCATACGGTGACACTGCGCTCTATTGACAGGCTCTATGCAGAGCCCTCAGCGAAGCTCTGCGACACACTCCTGACCTTCTCACACCTCTGGCTTCTTTCCCTCATGAGGGAGCTGAAGTGTGAAGGTTTGATATGGTCAAATAATCAGCGTTAATCTGATCGAATCTCCAAAGGAATGCCTTTTTTTGGTGCCTACTCCATCACATAATTAGTTTCACATGTCAGATATGTGATAGTGGTTCAGCCATTAATAATTCATGCTCACTAAATTCATAAAACATCATCTAGTTCCCAGTCAGTAACATTTGATATTACATCTGAGGCCCAGAGGAGAGATGTTTGCCAGAATCCCATCAAATGAAATTTCTAAAAATACTGAGTAGCATGTTCTCACAATGACTGGAGGAGAGAAGTCCCCCGCCATCGCTTTTCTTTTCTGAACGTCTTCCATTTGATTCCCTGCCTCTCCCTTCCTCCCCCCTCTCCTCTCCTCCCTCCCAACCCTTCTCCATTTAATTCACTCTGAAGGATTTAAAGCGAGCGGTATCGTTTAATGTCTGTTGGAAAGGCACTTGTAACACATCAAATTTACTCTCACCTTTCTGCTGGGATTTTGAAGGGGGAAATAAAGATCAATTATTTGCTGAATCTGAAGTTTCATTAAAATCACTTTTCTCTTTCTGTGTCCTCGCGCCGCTTCAAGTGGGCCATCTGTCTAAACATCTCTCAGGGTTCTTTCCCTTTTTTCCTGATCATTTCCTCGCCTTATTCATGAACCCTAGGAGTCCAGCTTTGTAGTCGTGTTGGAGCCGGAGCCCCCCCCGCCCCCCCACTGAATACAGCTCTGGGCTTTAGCCTGCTCAAAAACTCCCCCTCTCTGTCCTGTTACCTCTCCCCTAACTCCCCCAAATAACCTCCCTTCCCCTTTACCTCCCTCCAACTCTCTCCAACAAGGACCCAACCGTCTCTGAACTGCTACAGAAATGACCCGCCTTATTGAGATTGGTTATTCTCACCCCTTTCTCCCCCTCTCCCTTCCCCTCTCAAGCCCATTCAGTGTGTGAGACCCCCCGCCTCGGCCCCGGCCTTCCCTCCTTCCCTGCCTCTCCTCCTTATTGCGGATTTGTATGCAGGCTGTGACCTGGGCGGCTACAAAGCACCACACATTATTCTTGATCATTCCTCTGCCCCCCGTGAAGCCGGTTATGAGGAAAGATCTCTTAATGATGCTCTGACTATTAACAGTGTTTTATGTCCAAATGTCTCCCTCGTCCTCCTGACCAACCGTTCAAATATAGACACAAGAAACCAGGAACCTACGGCGACCATCTGATTAAAATGCAGATAAACCTGTGTCATTACGGCCATAATTGCCTGGTAAAGAGTCATTTGACAGTGTTTCCGACATTACTGAAGAGAAATTTCACTAAGCTTCAAAATAGTGCACTTTGAGTCATTTTTGCATATATTTTGTTCAAAGAAATTTGAGTTGTTTGAATTTGTCTTACATATAAATCCTGCACATTATGTTTTGCTTGCATATATCAGGCAACTTGTCCCCCAAAAACACAAGATCTTCAAAGACCTTCCTGACAAAGGCTGGATGGTCGCAGCTTTAACAATGTCATAAATTATTCCAAAATGTGTTGATTTCCATAAAAAACAAATTGCATTTTGTTTTATATGGACTGTATAAGCAGCGCATTGCACTGCCCAGTAGTTCATCAGAGAATACACAATTTATATTTGGTAGTCTGAGATTAGCCCTGATTGGTGTGTGTTGTCACTGTGCCAGTATTGTGTCTGCAGCCGGTCCATCTAGGCCCCCGCATGTCCCATCCCACCCCAGACTCATCCCTCTGTCTGTGGGAAGACAAGTCCCAGCGCCAGCCTGGCCCCCAGCCAGACTGGGAGCTCTGGTTAAGTCCAGCGACCAGTCTGGATTACTCTGAGATGTTAATCATAAAGACACACACTGGAGACCTCGTTCTACTCTGAGTCCTGTGGAAACACCAACGGTTTAGAGGCGACTGGAAACAGATTCCTGCTTCTTCTGAGCTTCTGTAAAACATCAGGTGATCAGAGTTTAGTTTGAGACGGGTGAAGAGGAGTGACCTTTAACCTCCAGCCTCTTCTGTTGCTTCATTGCAGCTTATTGTGTCACCAGTAATTCTAGGTGATTTCAGAGTGAAGTATAGTGGGGTACACCTGAGGGACCCCCTCTCTCAGATGGGAACAAAGTTTGTTTCCTTTCAATTTGAGACATGACTTAAATTTGAAACATATAGAGAAACTAGATGGCAAAACTGACCTCTGCAAAGTTTCTACTTGCTTTATTTTTGCATAATGAGTGTTGGTGTGTGTCTGTATGCAAAAGTTTGTGTGTTTGTGTGTGAGGCTGACATTTAATGGGTTTTTTAGTAGTGAGTGGGAGCTACCAAAACGGCAAAGGGAGCCACACAAATAGATCATATTTCTGCTTTCTGGGTTTTCTGCTAATAAACCAAAGCAATATATCAGGATTACACATAATCAGGACTTTCCAATATTGGCTAAGTTGATTTGTGTGAGGTGTGTGTAGGAGACAGGAGACCTGTAACCCGTTCACTTTGGGCCTATACACACATGTGGCCCCTATAGCAGACAGACATTAACATTAGAGCGATGCTGTTCTGACATTAGCTGCATGTTTTAGCATCTTCCTCATTGCCCCCTCTACTGCTTCGCTCAGTGTTCAGACTCACATCAGAAAAGCTGCACTAGGACTTAAATAATTCTTTTTCTGACGGCGTGTGTGAGTTTATTCACCACAAACACGTGAGACTCCTCATAAAGAAACTCAGACGCTACGGAGAATTAAGGCATTGTTCAGCGAGTCGCCAGCGATCAGCAGGGGCTGGAGGTCTGGACTCCATACTACCACTGTCTGCCCCCACAGGGGTAAAGAGTGCCCCCCTGCCCCCCTGACAGATCCATCCTCAGCCCTCACACATTCCTCACATACTCCCTCTATCAGCCTGGGCA
>JABVMC010000040.1:125000-172500 GCA_013358685.1 Antennarius maculatus | reverse complement strand
GAGGAAGAAAGCTGGAGGTACTGTAATATAATCATCATTTTTTTGTTTCAATCCAAAACATTTGCTTTGCTCATTTCTTTAACTGATTTCTGTAAATTATGAAAATAAAAGCAATTGTTTATACTGTATATACAGTATACAGTGTATTTGTGAGACACAGAAGTACTTTAAACAGTCTATCATAGTGTGGGAAAAGATAATACAGATAGAGGGTGGTTTAATATCAGTGTGGGGAGGGTTCAGAAATGTTTAAATTACCCTAAATAATAAGATAAATAGATTGCGATCTCAATCACCTGTGGTTCCTGGAATATATGAACCCCTAAGGACGAGGGATCACTGTAGTGGACTTTCATCCACTCATCCATCCTGCGGATCACGGGTCTGCTGGAGCCTATCCTAGCTGCCTATAGATGGGGTACTCCTGGATGAGATGCCAGGTCATCGTGGGGCCACACTGTAATCTAAATCAGTCACATCTAACCAGATTTATTCAAATGTGAGAATAAAGCAAATCATAGATCATGTAAGCTCCACATCCATGCAAAATACAAACAATTATTGATAAAACAATATTTATGCTGTGAAATTAGCAGTTTCCTCTACATTTAATGAACCACTGCATAGATTGATAAGTGCATTATGGTCTGTCCACTCCAGTTCTCTGTCAAGTCTTTCTGTCTCTGTCCCTCCTGTTTTGTCATTTTCTCTCTGTCTCTCACCTTCTCTCTGCGTTTGTCTCCCCGTCTCTGTACTTTACTCTGTCTCTTGTCTTCATGTCTTTGTACCCCTGTCTCTGTCTCTAACTCTGTCTCTGTCTCTGTCTCTGTCTCTGTCTCTGTCTCTAACTCTGTCTCTGTCTCTGTCTCTGACTCTGTCTCTGTCTCTGTCTCTAACTCTGTCTCTGTCTCTTTCTCTTTCTCTGTCTCTGTCTCTAACTCTGTCTCTGTCTCTGTCTCTGTCTCTGTCTCTGTCTCTAACTCTGTCTCTGTCTCTGTCTCTAACTCTGTCTCTGTCTCTGTCTCTAACTCTGTCTCTGTCTCTGTCTCTGACTCTGTCTCTGACTCTAACTCTGTCTCTAACTCTGTCTGTCTCTAACTCTGTCTCTGTCTCTGTCTCTGTCTCTAACTCTGTCTCTGTCTCTGTCTCTGTCTCTGTCTCTAACTCTGTCTCTGACTCTGTCTCTGTCTCTAACTCTGTCTCTGTCTCTGTCTCTAACTCTGTCTCTGTCTCTGTCTCTGACTCTGTCTCTGACTCTGACTCTAACTCTGTCTCTAACTCTGTCTCTGTCTCTAACTCTCTGTCTCTAACTCTGTCACTGTCTCTAACTCTGTCTCTGTCTCTAACTCTGTCTCTGTCTCTAACTCTGTCTCTGTCTCTAACTCTGTCTCTGTCTCTAACTCTGTCTCTGTCTCTAACTCTCTGTCTCTAACTCTGTCTCTGTCTCTAACTCTCTGTCTCTAACTCTGTCTCTGTCTCTAACTCTGTCTCTGTCTCTAACTCTGTCTCTAACTCTGTCTCTGTCTCTGTCTCTAACTGTCTCTGTCTCTAACTCTGTCTCTGTCTCTGTCTCTAACTCTGTCTCTGTCTCTAACTCTCTGTCTCTAACTCTGTCTCTGTCTCTAACTCTGTCTCTGTCTCTAACTCTGTCTCTGTCTCTAACTCTCTGTCTCTAACTCTGTCTCTGTCTCTAACTCTCTGTCTCTAACTCTGTCTCTGTCTCTAACTCTGTCTCTGTCTCTAACTCTGTCTCTGTCTCTAACTCTCTGTCTCTAACTCTGTCTCTGTCTCTAACTCTGTCTCTGTCTCTAACTCTGTCTCTGTCTCTAACTCTCTGTCTCTAACTCTGTCTCTGTCTCTAACTCTGTCTCTGTCTCTATCTCTGTCTCTAACTCTGTCTCTGTCTCTGTCTCTGTCTCTAACTGTCTCTGTCTCTAACTCTGTCTCTGTCTCTAACTCTGTCTCTAACTCTGTCTCTCTCTCTGTCTCTGTCTCTAACTCTGTCTCTGTCTCTAACTCTCTGTCTCTAACTCTGTCTCTGTCTCTAACTCTGTCTCTGTCTCTAACTGTCTCTGTCTCTAACTCTGTCTCTGTCTCTAACTCTGTCTCTGTCTCTAACTCTGTCTCTGTCTCTGTCTCTAACTCTGTCTCTGTCTCTAACTCTGTCTCTGTCTCTGTCTCTAACTGTCTCTGTCTCTAACTCTGTCTCTGTCTCTGTCTCTAACTCTGTCTCTGTCTCTAACTCTCTGTCTCTAACTCTGTCTCTGTCTCTAACTCTGTCTCTGTCTCTAACTCTGTCTCTGTCTCTAACTGTCTCTGTCTCTAACTCTGTCTCTGTCTCTGTCTCTAACTCTGTCTCTCTCTCATTGTCTTTCTACCTCTGTCTCTGTCTCTAACTCTGTCTCTGTCTCTCTCTCATTGTCTTTCTACCTCTGTCTCTGTCTCTAACTCTGTCTCTGTCTCTGTCTCTGTCTCTCTCTCATTGTCTTTCTACCTCTGTCTCTGTCTCTAACTCTGTCTCTGTCTCTCTCTCATTGTCTTTCTACCTCTGTCTCTGTCTCTAACTCTGTCTCTGTCTCTCTCTCATTGTCTTTCTACCTCTGTCTCTGTCTCTAACTCTGTCTCTGTCTCTGTCTCTAACTCTGTCTCTGTCTCTCTCTCATTGTCTTTCTACCTCTGTCTCTGTCTCAAGAGCCTCTGTTTTTAGTTTGATAAATGTTAATAAGTTGGATGTTTTCTTTGTTCAGGAAACACAGTAGCATTGAAAATCCTACCATTGTTTATTTTTGAGATGTGAATTCCTTTTTACGTGAATCTCTTTTGTATTTTGTGTCAATATGATTATCTTGTGATTTGGCTTTTATGAATAAAAGTGATTTTAAAAATCAAAATCAAATCTATCTCACTCTCTCTCTCTCCAACCAAGGCAGATGACCACCTACGGTTAGTCCTGGGTCCTGCTCGAGGATTCTGCCTGTTATAAGGAAGTATTTCAAAGTTGGTTTCTATCAGACGAGCGCTTTCCCTGCTCTACCTGGAGATGCCTTGAGATAACTTTTTGTAATGAACTGGCGCTACACAAATAAAAGTAATTTGAATTTTACTGCACATGTACTAAATCAAAGGGCAAACTGTCAACCTGTGATAGCTATTTCTTGGTCTATGTGGACCATGCAGCAAACAACAAGTAAACATGATACTGTCAGCCTTTTTATCAGATGTGTCCTGTTATCTGTGTGTCACATTTGTCTTTGTTTTCTTCAGGTGAGGTGATAACCTGTGCATCAGGTGTGTGTTCTTTTGCTCTACGTTTCAGTGATTCTCCCTGTTCTTTCTTCTTTTCCCCTGGGCCCTATAGTTAGTAGATGGAGCAGAAAACAGCAGTGAGACCCTGCATTTCCCCTTTGACCAGCCCTGTTCTCTGCACCGTCCCACACTGCTCTTTGACTACAGCCGGTCTGCTTAGCCTGTGGCTGTCTGGCACACTGACCCCTTTAGAAGTCACATTCTGTGTGTGTGTGTGTGTGTGTGTGTGTGTGTGTGTGTGTGTGTGTGTGTGTGTGTGTGTGTGTGTGTGTGTGTGTGTGTGTGTGTGTGTGTGTGTGTGTATGTGTGTGTGTGTGTGTGTGTGTGTGTGTGTGTGTGTGTGTGTGTGTGTCAGCGCTGTTTGTTTGTGATGGAGTGTGTGTCTACCCCTCCTTTACCCCAACATCCACTCATGTCCTGGCTGTTATAAATAATTCATCGGCCATTGGAGGGCCTTGTAGCAGAAGAGCACTTGTGTGAGGCTTTAAAGATGGCCTTTAGTCACTTCTTACAAACAGCCTCTTAATCAGTCATCACAGAGGAGAATGCTCTGCTCTCAAACCGCACTAAGCAGCCACTCAGACTGTCACAGATCAATGGGAAGCCCAGATTTAACATTATCCTCTTACCAAAGCTGATTTTTTTGTGGAGAGAAAATAAAGATTTCCAGTCTTGTAAAGCCTGCCTTGTAATGGAATCAACAGCCAAAAGTACAATTTAGGTCAACGCTGACGTCCTGAAGAGGAGGAGGATGTGATCTGATGTGAAGCTCATGGGTTTTTATGCCCCGTCTGCTGCCTGCTTCTGGTCTGAGGGTTTGATGTCACATGCAGGTGAAAGACAGGGCAACAGGGGTGAGGGGGAGAGAGAGAGAGAAGGGAGAGTGAGACGGGGGGGACACGGCAGAGGAGGCGTTGGGAGGTCAGAGTAGCATCTCCCCTCCCTGGGAGAGGAGGAGAGTGTCCGGCAGCACCTGCCTCATTACCGTCCACCACCCCTGAGCTTGACGTAACCCCGGTAACCCTGAAGAATATACGTTAGCCACAGGCCACACCTATGGGCCATGCAAACACATTTGTACAAGTTTTTGTCCATTAACTAATTCAGAAGTGAGCTTCATTATTCTGCTGCCCTTAATTGAGATAACAATGCAAATTCTCTTCATTAGCTGTGACATGGACAATTTCTCCCCGGCTCCATGGGGACACCATTATATTCAGAGCCCACGGAGCAGGTTGCAAGGTGTCATCAGATATTCAAATGGCATGCTTGTTTAATTGCAGTAAATGTAGCATGTCCGGACAGGTTGGTGGAGGACGTTTGGAGTGCTGAGCCGAGCTTGTGTTGGTATGTGCTGTGTGTGTGGGAGTGTTGGGTAATAGAGGCATTTGGATGGTAGTTAAGGCAGGACTCAGTTCAAGGTATGACTGTTTGTTTGTGTGTGTATCAGGAAGTGTGCAGGATCATTGGGCCCCCCAGGCAGCTGTTTGCAGGCCCCTGTGCGATCCCGTGGGGCTCCTGAGGGAGTGTGTTGTTGGACTCTTGTCTTTTATGGCAGCAGCAGTAAACATGACAGGCTGTTTGGAGACCATCTGTTTCCAATGGCTGCCGCATGGTAACAGGGAAGTCAACCTGAGAGCTGCTTGGTGTCTGTCTCAGAGGTAACAGTCCTGTCTCCTGGCTTCTACAAGGGGATTCTGACAGGGGGGGGGGGTGGATGAGAGAGAGGGTGAGAAAAGAGAGTCCAATGAGTTGAACTTGGCATCTGCATGTGCTACCTAGCATCAAACAACACCCCAAGGACCTACAGGTACACCCTCATCAAAATACACCAGCGCACGCACACAGCAACGCACACAATATATGACACTGTTTTCAACACACACTGCAGGCACACAAACACCTTGGGCCATTAGACTAAAGCAGTTTAGAGAGGCGGTCCCAGAGCGTGACAGATTGAGTCAAGTTCTTCTAACACTGTCTGGCAGCCGAGACGGCGCTGTGTCAAAGGACTATCTCCCCCAACACCTCCTCTCGCCAAATAGAGATTAATAAGAGAAGAAGAGACTGTTACACTCTCTTAACACATAAGTCATTAATATGTCTCTGATGCACTCATTTGTCCACCTCACTCATTAATTGGAGTCGTCTCTCGCTGAAATCAAAACAGTGTGGGCAGCTTTCAGGTGTGACCTGGACCGCTCTGTGACGGCATCTTCTTATCATTATAGTATCACTCATGCATTTTTCCTCATTTGTTCTTTGTGAAGAAAAACAATGGTTGATTGATATTACTATTTTTCATTTGCGGTGTGTCTGTTGACACAGAAACAGCCCGTTTGCTTTCTATCCTGGCCAAAATATCAAAAAAAGTCATTAATTTTCCCGTCATTACCTCAGTTAAACACTCTGTCCCAGTTAGTCTCTCTCTGTGAACATACCCGACCATTACAGCCCTGCTCCAGCCCACCACTCATTAATGCTCAGTACATTTACATTGAATAGGTCATTGGGACCCAACTAAGTGGAACTAATGTGAAACAGAATAGTACACCATTTCAGTGTTAAACAATCCCTCTGTTCTCACATGGGCTCTCTGATCACCGATAGAGTGTTTCACTCATCTCAGTTATTCATTCATTCATTCATTTTTTGTACTGCTTCCTCCACTTTCGCGGGTCATGGGGTTTTCTGAAGCCTATCCCAGCTGACTATGGGTAGGAGGCGGGGAAAAGCTCTGGACATGATGCCAGCGCTTCACAGAACTCATCTGAGTTATATATAAAAGAAAATCCAGTTTGTTTTTTGATCACCCATGTGCTTTTGGCATTTCTTAACCTTGACGACCACAAAGCACACCTATTAAAACTAATCAATTTAGGGTATGAATTTTTTGCACTTTTAAAGAAATAATTTAGTCATTATGCAGGGACAAGGATGCAGAAGGCTAGGCCATATGGTAGATGTCTCATTGCCATCCTCACAAAGACTCTGGAAATGGGTTGAAGGGTCATTCCTTGACATCAACAGCCTCGCACAATAAAGAGGAAGCAATTTATACACGCTGCCAGTCAATAGCAGCCTGCAAACCGCAGGACTCTGCGTGTTCAGTGTTCACTTTGTTGTTCCCTGAAACATCTGTTGTGTTTATGGAAATACAACCACAGCTTTTCTCATGCTGACAATAAAGTCCATCTTCCTACACAACATGTGTTAGGTCTCCAGTTGAGGTAAAGAGGCAGTAATTCTGTATCTGGTTTCTACTTTGTAGGCTCGTCTGTGGGTGCAGGCAGGGAGGAGATGAGAGCTGATACTTACACTTCTGGCTTAACATTGTGGGTGGGAGCACAGCAGCTGGTTGACTTTTATTATTGCAGAGTGTGTATGCGTGCACAAGCATAGCCTTTCGACCTGTTTACAGGTCCATCAGTGTATGAATGGAGTCAGACGTGATCGACTGTTCTATCAATTAGCGCATTACCTCCAGCTTTGTGGTGCCGGCACAGGAAAGGCAATTCTGTTGTCATTTTGCTGAACAAGAAAAAGAACAAGATTTAGAATAAACTGGAGGAAAATAGGGAGTATCCCGTCTCTGTGAATACACCTCAACTGGATTTAGCTGTATGAAGGGAGACAGATCAAATATTGAGTAAGTGATGGAAGGGCATCACCACATCAAAGACATGGATTGGGGAGGCACAGGGAGAGATTAAAGGCAGCCTTGAAGAAGTGGGTGAAGGAGACCAAACTGTGGTGGTTGTAGCCACGCTGTACAGACCAGTCGATACTCCACCCTCTGCACCGCTTCTCCAAGTCACAGCGATCTACACGGGTAGCTCCGTTTCCCTCTCTCCTGTCAGATCTTAATTACTCACACAATGACTTTGAAGGGAAAGGCATCTCCAGGGCACAGAGAAGAGCAGCATCATCAGGAAACAATGGAAGACATTTAGCAACCTTCCAGATTCTCTCTTGTCTTTCATGCTGCCCCTCCCACCTCACACAGATTACACAAAGGGTTGTAAGATTTCAGCTTTCATCTACATGCAAATTTTACTTCTGAAAACTTAACATAAATCTCGAGACAACCAAATAATTGTTTCCACACTGAACGTAACATTTAGATTTCCCAGTTTGGGATAAATAAAGTACATCTTGTTTTCTGTTATAATTGCATAAAGAAAAAGTGGAGTGGAGACCTGTGCAGGTTGTGGTCCGGTCCGGCCCAGCGTGTGTGTCTGCACGCCTGCATGAGCTGGGCTGGGCTGGAAGAGTGCGGCTTGTGGGTGGATGTACTCATGCATATGTATTTGTCTTAAGCTGTGTAGTCCAACCGCTCTGCCCGGCTCTTCCCAGACCTCATGCTCCTCTCGCTCATCACGCCTTCATGTGTTAGGGATGCTGCTTCTGGGGGGGGGGGGGGATATTCTTTGAGAGCTGAACAAAAGAATGATGTTTTTTCTCTTACAGGGGAATTTTACACTGGGCTGTCTGACGGGAAGTTCAGAATGGCAGAACTTCACGTAAATGTCATCATTATAACAGAAAAGTTTGCAGAATCAACATCAGCATGAAGTCTGGTAGGTCTTCCTGGAGATGAGGTAGTGAATAAATATAGAAAGGATAGACCTTTCTGTCTGTCTGTCTGTCATTCTTGACTGATGGCTTCATGAACTCTAGACTGATTCATTTTCAAAGCTTACTAGTAACGGATCCTTCAGTCCAACCCCACCGCTATACCTTCTTAAATATAACTTAAATCATCCCAGATATAGATTTTCTTTTCACCTTGAAAATTGAGATGCATCCGACCGAGTAGATAATCCTGATCCTGAATTTTGATTTCAGCTACAGCCAGTATTTTCAGAAGGTACACGCTTTCTGTATGCGGTACAAGTCAAAAGGTATAGAAGCTAAGACCTAAGATCTCTGCATGTACGATCTGCTGGGAATCCGTCATGTGATGATCCCTTTTTATCTGCACAGTTGGTGTGTGTGTGTGTGTGTGTGTGTGTGTGTGTGTGTGTGTGTGTGTGTGTGTGTGTGTAGGCTCATGTCCTGCATTGAATCATATCTCTCTCCCACTCATCTTTGCGTTTTCATAGGTCGCCCATTTCAGTCAGCTTAGTGAGGACGTGTCTATCCATATTCTGCTGCTGGAAACCTTGTCAGTCCTCACAGTAATTGATTTCCTCTTTGATTTTACCATTCTATTTAAAGTGCTGTCTTAATCAGTAGCTCTATATTGTCGAGCCTTGTGCTGCTCCTTCTTTCCTTTCCTTTTTTATGCTTGAGACAGTTCCTGCCCCTTTTTCTTACACCTCTATTTTTAGGCTCAAACGGCGCACATGCATGTACTCTCTGTTAATTCTGAGAAATCATTGATATCCATGCAACAAATTAGAATTAATGCCTATCTACAAAAACATGGCTGCAGGCTTTGATCCAATAGGAAGCGTTGCTCTTGTTGTTCTTAAAAACAAAGTGGAGCTGGGGTAAGAGACAGCTCAAAGGGTAGCAGGATAGCAGGACGGTTTTATCTTTGTTGTGTCTGTGCAGCTATCTAGTTAGCATTGAATAGGAACTCAAAAATAATAATGTGATAACACAATATTGATTGATGTTATTCTTTTGAAAAAGGGCAGGAATTCCGTACGCTGCTCATCTCCCTCTAGGGCTGAGATGGGAAAGAAGAAGAGCTCCAAAACAAAAGTACTCGATGCTGACAAGATTATCAGTTACAAGATTTCATGAATTTAGCTACATGAAACAAAATAGTCCTTTTGTTTAATGAATTAATGACCCTTCAATCGCAGTCATTCTTTAATGCAATTGGTGAAATAATATTAAGATTCCCATAACTTTAAGTACAATGTAAGATTTATTTCTTGGGACATCAGAACACTTCTATAACCAAATAAAATGTTAGCATGGTGAATGGAATGTGGTAGAATCCAGATTGAATTCTATCCTCATGTAAATCAATCAATTGATGCACCTGATGTAAAATTGACCATCAAACTGTCAAAAAATAAATCACCTAGATGTGTATGTTTATATATGAAATACACTGAAATACACAATTCTGACATTTTGAATTCTTTTGTATTCCAGCGATCGGTGCGTAACTCAGTGAGGTGAAGCTTTACCAGTGTAGGTGTTGTGTTGTGTTGTGTTGTGTTGTGTTGTGTTGTGTTGTGTTGTGTTGCTGCCTCTTTCAACAGAACCAAGGCTGAGAAAAACCTGGTTTGAGTTTTCTCAAATAAACCATTTAGTGAAGTTTTCTGGTCTTCTGACACGCTGTCCTGAATTGTTCATAAGTTAGGCCTCCTCTGATTACAAACTGCCCCCGGTGGTACATGCTGTCTTTGAGCCCATGGTGATGCCCCGTACCTCCTCAGGCAGTGTGCTGGAAATCAGACGTGACCTTTAAATGGTGAATTTGTCCCACACAGTTTTCTTATCATACATCCTGGTAAACAAGCCATGTGATTTTGTTATTGCACGCATTGGAAATAATGCATTCATTCATTCATTCATTCATTCATTCATTCATCATCAACCGCTGTATCCGCTGTGGCGCGTCACGGGGAGCTGGATTCTATCTCAGCCGGCTTAGGGCGTGAGGCGGGGGAAACTCTGGGCACAACACCAGTGCACCGCGGAGCCACACACAAAGACAGACAGACAGACAGACACACACACACACACACACACACACACACACACACACACACACACACACACACACACACACACACACACACACACACAAACACACACACACACACACATTCGGGCAAATTGAAAACCAGCCAATCAACCTCATGTTTCTGGAGGGGGGAGGAAGCCAGAGAACCTGGAGAGAACCCACGCACACACGGGGAGAACATGCTAACTCCACACAGAGCGGAACTCGAACCCGGAACCGCCTTGCTGTGCGGCCACTGTGCCACCCCTGTAATAAAAATAATTCTAATTATTATTTTACAGATGAAGAAACAGCAAAAACGTGCAGTTTTCTCAAATTAAATCAAAAATGAAGCTCGTTATGAACGACAAACAAATTGTTCAGAGATTTAAAGAAGAAAACGGTTTGGTGAAATAAATGTCCTGTTTCCTTTGTTCTGCCCTTCTCTGTGTGTTCCTGTCTGCCTCACCTCGTCTCTGGATCGGTTTGTTAGGGAGTCCAGGGTGAAGCATCATCCTCTCTCCGCTACACTCCCTCATCACCTGCAGTCAATCATTTCATCAGCTACACCTGCCTCGCCACAGATCCTGGTCCTCCTCCCAGTGTTCCTCAGACTGTCAGCTATTCCTTCTGAAAACCAATTGACTCTGGACCTGTCATCTTCTGAGGAGAGTTTTTGATCCTGTCTGCACATGGATGCCTAACTTTACCTGCTTTGCTACAGAACCTCATCTCCAAACGTCTCTCTACATCTCTCTACATCTCTCTACATCTCTCTACATCTCACTACATCTCTCTACATCTCTCTACATCTCTCTACATCTCTCTACATCTCCCTACATCTCTCTACATCTCTCTACATCTCCCTACATCTCTCTACATCTCTCTACATCTCCCTACATCTCTCTACATCTCTCTACATCTCCCTACATCTCTCTACATCTCTCTACATCTCCCTACATCTCCCTACATCTCTCTACATCTCCCTACGTCTCTCTACATCTCCCTACATCTCCCTACATCTCTCTACATCTCCCTACGTCTCTCTACATCTCTCTACATCTCTCTACATCTCTCTACATCTCTCTACATCTCCCTACATCTCTCTACATCTCCCTACATCTCTCTACATCTCCCTACATCTCTCTACATCTCTCTACATCTCCCTACATCTCTCTACATCTCTCTACATCTCTCTACATCTCCCTACATCTCTCTACATTTCCCTACATCTCTCTACATTTCCCTACATCTCTCTACATCTCTCTACATCTCTCTACATCTCTCTACATCTCCCTACATCTCTCTACATCTCTCTACATCTCCCTACATCTCCCTACATCTCTCTACATCTCCCTACGTCTCTCTACATCTCTCTACATCTCTCTACATCTCTCTACATCTCTCTACATCTCCCTACATCTCTCTACATTTCCCTACATCTCTCTACATCTCCCTACATCTCTCTACATCTCTCTACATCTCTCTGCATCCTCCTGTCTGTCAGTATGTGAGTTGTCTGCTTCAGGAAGAAGATTTTTGCTTTCAGCCTAGTCCCCCTATAATTTTTGATACACCCCATTAAAGTCTCCTTTGTATGCATTAAATTTTGTTTTAACTCCAAGTTTGTCCCTGATTAATACTTCTGTGGCCTCATTTAATGTGGCATGATCCTCACTCTGTTTCTGATATAAATAGGATATGAAACAAAAGGAAAACGTCATACCCATTGAATTTCGCTATGAATGTGAGTAGGGGTTCCTTATGGTCACTAGTCAGATGAGATGTTTGTACATTAGTGCATTATCTGAGGTGCTGGAGAGAGGATAAAGGAATGGCCATCTCCCGGCTGCGGGCCAAGCAGAACCTTTCAATCCTGGCTCTGCAGGGACCGACTGCACAACACTGTCAGCCAAACGCTGTAGGCTGGACGCTGAATAACCTTGATTGAAGCTGACCTCTACAATCATAATCCTCTATTCCTATTTTCTTTTTTGATTTTTTTTTTCTTTAACTTTTTCCACACTATAGGGTAAAAGAACTGCGGCTGAAACATTGAAGGAGTTTGAACACCTGGACTGACACTCCTTGCTCCCATCCCCACCGTCGCTTCAGTCCACAGCTTTATGACAAGCCCTATTCTACTCTGGTACTGACTTTATACTGATATACCCTCACGCAGACACCAAGCTACCTCCCACTAACTGCATATCTCCATTCCCTCTCCTACCTAAATGAGGAAGGACTTTCCTAACCAGGACCAGCCCAATGCAAAGTCCCACATACAGTAGCCTGTCCAACCTGTGACCCGCCTGTCAACTTCCCAGGCAGGCTGCGTTGACAAGGGGAGGCCACTAGGGCTGTCTGTCATGGGGTTATTCTCGGGGCGGAGACGGTTCAGCTGATTTGCTGACACCGGCTGGCGTGTGCTGAGGCTGGAGGGCGGGCATTTGGCTGGGATTTACAACACGTGTACGAGAGTGGGTAATGTGTGTGTATTTGGCCCGTAGCTACCAGGGGTTAGCCTCGCCAGATGACAGGTATAAGGGAGGCAGGGAGAGACACTCGGGAGGCAAAAAGCATGAAAACACAGGGCTGGCTTCATTTACACAGCTAAACACATACATTCAACCCCCACACACGCATGGCCAGTTGAAGGACAGCGAATGGGACTCCAGAACACAACACAGCTGGGAATAAATACCCAAGAGACACGCATTTTAATCAGTGAGCTTCAAGTAAAAAACACTTAGTTTGACAGTTCTTGAAGTATTGTCTCTAGAAGTTTCTCACTGGTTTGGTCAACATAGACAAGGCTATGTTTGCTGAGAATCCACGACTTTCAAATGTTTCTTTACTAACTGTGTTAAGCATGTGGCAGTTTTACTCATCAGTCATAGGTGGCCAAGTCTTTGAAACGTGAACTCAAAGCTCATCTGTACCTGATGCTGACACTGTATTTATATGGCAAAGGCAGTACCACTGGAAATCACTTGTCAGTGTTGTGTTCTTTAACTCTCATTAGCAGAACAAGTATGTCTGGATGTTTTTATGGGGACGTGGTGGTTGGTGTAATTTGAACGGAAAGGAACAGCGTAATAATGGTGTCTGCATATTTAGAAACTGTGGGATTTTTACCTGCAGGACTGGAGCCTATCCCAGCTGGCTTAGGGTGTGAGGCGGGGGAAACTCCGGTCGCAACGCCAGTGCACCGCGGAGCCACACATACACACAGACAAACATGCACACACTCACTCACTCCTAAGGGCAATTTGGAACGGCCAGTTAACCCGCAAGCACATGTTTCTGGAGGTGGGGGGAAGCCGGAGAACCCAGAGAGAACCCATACAGACACAGGAAGAACATGCAAACTCCACACAGAGCAGGACTCGAACCTGGAACCGCATTGTTGTGTGACGACAGCGCTACCCACTGCACCACCGCGCCACCCCTCTCTTTTACTACTGTGCAGTATAGTATGTGCTTTTAGCCTATGTGGTCTGTTTTCCATGCCTGAACCTTCCAATAGACCCTCAAAACCTGCTTTTCAGATTAAAAAAAGACCTTTCCACCCTGCCTTAGTCTTATCTGGTATTTGGCGGGGGCGATTCCTCTTTGGGCTGCAAGGGAAACTTAGTTTCCCCCTAAAATACTAAATATTAAATGGTCAAACATGTACTGTCATGTTAACACTTCATTGACTACAAATGCATTGCAAGACATTCATCTTTGAGTGGAATTTGTTCTGAATCAACTACCTATCACAAGCTGACCTGCTCTATTGTGTTAACTTCATACGTTTTCGTAGCGTCACTGCATTTCCATCTAGAGGCTGAGTGTTTACTTCACGGAAACAATTTTTTTCATTGCCTCAAAACTCGACCGTCCTAATAAATGCTCCGATTTTGTCCCACCTCTGCACACTCAGTGGGTTGGCCTTGGCTGGCCTGGACGCTGGGATTCCACATGATGATTGGAGGGTCAGTGGAAAGGCCGGTTACCTTTTTGATTGACAGCTATCTTGAGACATACTCCATAACTTGTGTCAGAGCTTAGTCCCATCACAGATTTTGTGACATGAAGTCAAAAGTCAACCTGCAACCAATTTCTCGGTACTAGCTCGGCAAAATTGCTGATCCATTTCCACTATATTCCACTATTGATTGATTTGATTTGGTACAAAAAATAGGGAAAGTAACAACTCTTTTTAGGGCTTCTGCTATGACAAAGTTAGCTAGCTAGCTGACAAAGAAAGTGTACCGTTGGCCAAATGTTGATCAATTTTATAAAGTAGGGTTGGCAGTGGGCCGCCCCTCTTTGAAAGATCTTAAATTCAAGCTATGTTGAGTCTAGGCTGTCTCTGGGTGGGGGGGGGGTGTCCAGGCTCCATCATTCCAACAACAATGTGATACCCATGCTCATATTGCTCCAATTGTTGATCAAGGATCTTGTCAGTAGAACCCTATCAGGTGCAGCGTAGCTGATCAACTGCAAAATATAATCTATAGGAGAACGTTGGACAGATAGATTTCAAGTGTGTGTGTGCGTGTGCGTGTGTGTGTGTGTGTGTGTGTGTGTGTGTGTGTGTGTGTGTGCGTGTGTGTGTGTGTGTGTGTGTGTGGTGAGGATAATCCCTTGATCTCCATCAGAGGGTCCCAGCGACATCCCAGTGCTGACTTTGGACATCGGAGCCAGAACAGCCCAGGCGCCAAGGCAGCTTTGTTTCACTTATGTGGTGCCAGGATGAGGGCCTAAAGCAAACAGGGTCAGCTCCCAAGGACAAAGGAGCGACATGGATCCGCTGGAATCTCAGTCGAGTCTTCAGATAATTCTATTCATAAACCTGCCAGTCTCCTTGCGTAGGGTTTATAAAAGCAGAAGCATGTATGTGTGCTCGACTAAAAGAAGTTCAGTTTTCTTTTGGCAGTCTTCCTTGTGATCGTGTCTTGTGAGGAATATTTGGAAAAGTCTTGCTGCATACTGAGAATGACATGCATATTTACTGTCTGTCTCTGAAATTACAATACAGCATCCTTTGAAAATGACATATTCAGAATATATATGCATACTGCTACTGGGAAAGCGTTTGCTGGGTGACATCTCCTCGTCTTTTACCTTGGACCTCAATTATCATCATGAGAGTTTCTGCATCTTGCATTAGATGAATGGCAATTGAGTTTTTTTCTGTTTCCTCTAATAAAAGCAGCATCCTGACACTGCAAATGAGACAGAGTTCAGACATTAGTATTCTGTTAATTTGACCCCAGGCGCCTCTGTGCAATCAGATCCGAAGCCAAAGCACTTAGCCTATGCTAAGGATTAATGACGGCCATCTAAAACAATTTGGGAGCCAATCAGTTGAACTGAGGAGGGTAAATCTAATATGATAATTTATCTGCATCAACGTGACTCGCCTGGCAGGGAGGAGTATGCTAATTGTGCGACCCTTACCTAGTGACTGGATGTACACAGCTGGATGTGCTGGCTCCAGCTCTGCTATTAAGAAACTTTGAGGGACTTTGGAGTTTGCTGAAGCGAGTTCTCCTTGGAGGGTGATGGGAAGTGAACCCCGCAGCTTCACACTGAGCGCAGCCCTGCTCCCCTCAACCCTTCCATTTCAATTTCCATAATGTACCCGCCTCCAATGACATGACAGCAAGGAGCAAATAAGTGTCTATATTGGAATCAAATAGAGATGTAGAGGATCGGGGCTTTAATGTGGCTGGAAGGCTTTCCCAAGGGGCCATTTTTGCCACTACAGAACATCAGTTACACAGTTACAACAACAGTCACTTAATTGATTCGTTTAATTAGCCGGAGATGGAGCTAGCGATATAGCCTGTCATTCTGTGTGGAGGGGGTCTCCTCAGTAACCCACATGGCCAGCTTCTTTCTGCAACCAGTCAAACACATGGAAATGAAAAGCACATTAAACGATTTCTCAGGCTGACCGCTGAAACGTCACGCCTTTTGTTGCATTTTTTTTTTATTTTTTTATTTTATTACAGGACAAAGAGTGCTTTATTTTATTCTTTACATGGATGTAGTTGAAATCTTTTGTATCGAAAGACGAGCCACTAATCAGGGCTTTTATAGCGGGGTAATTCTTTAAATCAGTTTCCAGCCTCCTTTTGTAGAGAGTAAGTGCAATTGGATGAGTTGGGGTGGGAGGGCAGATCAGAGGGCCTGTGTGGGGTTTTGTAAGAGTTTCTACTTAAACCCATGGCTCTCAACAAAAGCAGCCACCCCTCTAGATCCTGTACACCCACCGCCCCCTCCCCACAGCTTCTTGTTTACCACAGACCCAACTTCAGAAGCCCTCTTGATATGAAGTTGGAGCCACGGAGCTAAGAGCAGGGGAGTGATTACAACTTCCTTCGGTGTGAATGGTGCAGATGTCGTCCCGGCCTCAGTGAAGCAGAACAATGTCCTCAAAGGCATCTCAGCACAATAGGCTTTTCTCCGCCGCCAGAGATGTCTCTCTGTAGCAGCTTGCGGCGCAGGGATGCTAAGCAGGTGGCGCTCAGAGAGCAGAGATGGCCCTGGCCCTTTTAAGTTCCCTCGGTTGAAAAGCACCAGTGTGTACATGTGTAGAGGAGTTGCCAAGGATTGCTTCTTTGGTCAGTGGGGGCATTAGCGTCTAGAGATGTCATTCAGCCGTGGATTAGCAGGTTGCCTGTTCACTGTGGATTTCCCTCCATTGACGGGCCCAGAGCGGTGCTCACACTGATGCTCTCTGGTGTCTCGTTCTCTCGTCTGCCGCGTCCTGGCCTCGCGTTGATAAAGGAAGGTTTCAGTCTCCACCATTCCCCTCGTTTGACACTTCAATTTTACCCAAGTCCAGTATTCCTGCCGGTCTGTGTTGCTATTTACGTCTCAAAAAATGTTGCTTTTGAAATTTGAATTTAACAGTAAAAATGGAAACAAAGTTAAACGGAAAATGTAGCAAATATAACAATATTTTTAACCAATTTATTTACATTTAAAGCAAGTGAATACACAGTAGATTTACATATACATAAAATATATACAATTCAATAAATTATTTAAATGGGAAAAAGCACACACGACATGTTACAGACTTTTTTTTAATTCTTTTGATTACCACACCACGTGTTAGAGAACTAAAATGGAAAAACCTTGTTCTTATGGATTTGCAGATTTAATTATGACAGCACAAGCATCCCACCATGTGTTTACCACAAACACTCCTCTCTACGGAGATGAATAATTTGCTCTGCTCTTCCCCGACTGTGTGGCATTACTGTGGTTTTCCTGGCCCAGTGGAGAGCAGTGGGGACCAAATGAAGAAGTGTCACCTGGTGTCTCCTTCCAAGGTCTCGCAGAGTTAACATGTAATGAATAAATTAATATCTAATGAAGGAGAGGGCCACCATTATATTCACCTTGCACTCTTGTCATCAGGGAAGAGAGATGCTAAAGACACTAAATACTGCAGTGGATTGACAAATACTATCAAAAAGGGAATGGAGCTAAACACTTCGGACGTGTGCTCGTCTGAGCCGATGCTAACGTCGTCCGTACTTTGATTCCTTCGTAACGTCTCTGCTTTCATCCAGTGAGGCTCCGCCGGAGCCGTACGCTCATCAGTTTGGGTCGATTAAAGATTTTTGACTCTTATAAATGTATCCGTTTTGAAATCAACGTTTTAAAACTGTGAGGAATGATTTGTATTTGTCTTTCAGACTAAAGCCAGTGTTAAATTGGGTCATCTTAGAATGTCCTCAAAAACATAAATGCAGATTTCTCCTTTTTTATGTGTTTTTCTTGTTCTTTCCTGCTCAGTGCAATTACTAACAACTTACCGTTGTCTGATGGTAGTGAACAATGTGCCGACAGATTTACCTTTATTTTGTCTTTTGTCATTGAGGGATTTAATGCGTCATTGGCACACGTGCAAGCCGAGTCCTGCTGGGCTGTTGCTAATGTTGAGGCCCCCTTGTGAGAGTACATTATCTCTGAGCCTTCCTATTATTCTGGAACACTATTGACTGCTAATGTGCCTATCTACACATCCCTGGATATCTAACATCATTATGAAGTGAACTAACAATCCATTATTCTCATATCATGTCATTACTGCAAGAATACTCCATTAATTTAAGTTATCTTGTTTAGTTCTTTTAATTTACATCAATGACAGTTTGCCGTCCAACAAGTCCTGACACAGAGTGTATTCAGAATGTGAGTCACATGACTCTCATTTCTCTATCATTGGGCTGAATTGTTAGATTCTGTCTCTTATTTTCCGACGGTTTTGGCAATAGAATTCAGACTCCATCAAAATAATAGTGTTCCACTTTGATGAATGCAAATATTACTGCATGCCTCAAATTCTGATGTTTTGAAATAAAATGGAGAGAATGACTTTACGCTGCATCGTATCTGAAGATGATGATGATGATGGAATAACAAAAAAAAATAAAAATTGTCAGCACAAAACATCACATTTTCTGAGATAAAATGGCAATACATCTAAAATAATTTTAACATTTTGTTTACTATTCTATATCTTTACATCAGGAAATCATCACCATCAAACACCTTTGACTAAAAAAAGGTCTCCCCAAGGAGAAAAGTTACTCCATGCCAGTGGACTTTTGATTATGATATTCAATCTGGTCCAGAGAAATATGAGCGAACTATCACACAGCTGTCCAAACTAAAGCCGTACAAAGATGACCCCCCTGTTTTCTCTCTTCAATCAGGGGGTATTTCTGCAGCTCTGCTCCCAGGTGTTCATGTTGTGAAGCGACTAAGGTGTGTTCCTGTTTAACTCTGTACGTATACTCAAGTAAGGGAATCAGACGTTCCAGAAAACCATTTGGTTTTTTGTTCGAACAAAAGTGAAAATAGAGAATACATGTCTGCAATTAATGCTCTTTGAATCGTAGTGTGAAAAGGAGGCAGTGATGCATTGGTGGCTTCACCATGTCTACAATTTTAGATAGCAGTGCACATGAACACCGGAGAAACAGAGCATTGTTTTCGTGTACATGCACATTAGGCAAAGGAAGCAAATCAAATACAACCAATCAGAGCTTGAGGTGAATGTAAACAATGCAGTTGCCAGAAGTGAGACATATTAACCTCTCCCCTCAATCAAATAGGATATTTTTAGCTCTACGGTGAGAGCCTGCTTTGATCCGGCGCCCATCTGCACATCGGCCTCCGAGGAAACGCCGGAGCTTTCTCTGGCTGCACTGCATAGAGCAACACATTAGGAGAGATGAAGAGGGCAGGGAGAGGTGGAGCTGGGGGACCCGCCTGGTGTCCGGGGTCATTTTTATGTGGGACACCTTGATGAGCCCTTGATGAGCTGTCTTATCTGTGTGGGACAGATAAGACAGCCTCCTTGTTAACTTTACAAATGAAAATGAGTGAAATAACAGACTGATGAGTAAACGGAGCGACAGACGTTGAATCACACCGCAGACAGAAAGCTGATTAAACTATAACCGCACACAGTTAGCCAGTTGCTTCTTGACATTGGACTTTTTGATTCAAAATCTTCTGCAAAGTGTAAATTAAATTCTACGTGAAATTATATATGACATTATAAGGTACTTTTGTGTTATTACACACTTGTCACTGACATATTCCAGAGACGCCAGACAGAGGAGATGATTTGTGAGGGAAATTAGACTTCAGGTGCTAAATTGAACTCATGCTCTGCAGGAGTCAAAGGAAGAACATGTATTTTAACACTATGTCATATTAAATTGGAGAAAAAAAAAATCCTTATGTATTTAACATAATTTGTGAAACAAACAACTATTTCCTGTTCCACGTTTCGTGGGTGTGTGCCATGTTTTGTGGAAGTGCAACTAAAGAAACAATTTATTCATATTTTACTATAATTGATCATATATTTTCTACCTGTCCATGGTAAATACTGCGTGCTACCACAGTCTTCAACTATTTCTCTTTAAATTCAGCCATGAAATTTTTTTTACTGAATAATTACATCAGAAAAGTCTCAAAGCATATCATTGTTTTATGCCTTTCCCTGTTTTTTTCTTTGTTCCGAGTGGCAGGTGCAAACCCCCCCCCCCCCAACCATAAATCTCTAGTATTTACGAGCAGGAACATCAGCAGCTCACAAAAACAACAAATTATGTCACTATTCCCTCTGTTTTTGTTGTGTTTGTGCAATGACATCACCGATGACACCCTGATGATTGATGACTTTGATGGTCCATTCTCTAGCTAGAGGGCATTCAGAGGTCACAACCTTGAGGACAGAGGAAATGGTTGCAATAAGCAGGGGGCCATCCTTCTGTTGATTCTTTAAGTTATTTACCCCTGCATCACCTGTGACCAACTTACTGTCCGTCCATCAGGCGCTGCCCATGTGGGACCACTTTAACTAACAGGGAACCAGAGATCCCGTCCCCTGTGCTCACGAGCCAACAATCTGGCCCAGGAGAACAATAAAAAGTGTCAGTTTCTACAGGAAAATGGACACAAAGTGAAAGAGGAAGCAATTCGTCCACAACAGGACGCACAGTCCTGGAGGGTAATCTGCCTTCAAAGATGAGGGGTGGCGTATCAGAATAGTTTAGAGGTGGCGCACTTCAAAAGGCTCGGTTAGGCTTCTGTACCGACTCAATTTTCCTGCTATTCTTGTGGGCTAGTTTTGGGCGGCTATAAGTAGCCTGCATCCTGTCCCTTTGTGGTCTCAGGTGGAGAGGTTTTGTTTGTGTAGCTGCAGCCGGGCCTTTAATGGCTCGTCGTGCTTCCACCGTTCTGCTGGCAGGCCTGATGGGCTTGTTAGTGCTGTAAACATATATCACAGAGCTGCCACAGGCCTGTGGAACGCGTGGTGAAGTGGGGTCAGGGCACTTCTGACTTGGAAACATCATTTTCTTATGAGTTTCATTTTTGATGGCTAAAATAACAAAAACACTTTCATGACAAAGGTAACGTTTGTATTTTTGGGTGACCACCAAACAGTTATTGACGAGCTGCTGAGGATTCATTCATACATGCAGCTGCTTATATCTGTGAAGACGTGAATGCTCAGTGTGGTGTCAGTGGTTTCATACTTTTGCTCAAGTAAGGGATTAATAATTCCTGCACCTCCTAATAAACTGTAAAACAGTGTGTGTGGTAATGCTTAAACACTTTGTTTAGTTTGTGGTGGTGATTTCTGCTGTGATACGTGATCCAGGCAGGAACAACTGATGAAAGGGAAAGGCCAATAACATTTCTTAAAGTTGATATGTGACACGTAAATGTCCCCTAATGGTCTTTGTCCCGTCCCAGGCAGCATCTGCTCTGGTCCTATGTGTCACTGTATCTGCTGGCTGGGTCCTGGATAAACACAGCCTTCACCTCACGTGACGTCTCTCCTCATGTTCTTCTCCTCTTGGAGCTTTTGTGTCCTTTTGAAACATCTCAACCATGTTGATCAGTTGTGGTTTTCTGGTTACCTCTGCTCCTCCCACAACACTCAGAGGCACACATGGTCCTTTGTTTGAGGCGCTAAGTCTGATGAGTGCTCTCACCCACAGGGTTTGTTAGACAGGCCTTAGTGGAGTAAATGACCTCTGTGGTGTAATTATGTACTGTCTGCGGTAACCTGGTGATCTGAACCCTGGACAGCATGCACCTCTGCCCCCCCTGGAACACCTGTCCCATTGTCAGGGTCTCAGGGACGACTGGGCGGCTAAGAAACGTCCACAGCCGTCCGTGTCTGCGTCCCTCTCAACCCTGTCCTGTTAACAGCTTTCAACTTTGTTTGGCTTCCCTGAACCATAGGTCACCCCCCCACCCCCCCCATTAATTACAGCTTCTGGTGATTACGGGGTGAGGGCGAAAGTGGCGGAGTTTGTCTTGAGCATGGCGGGTCCACTCAGCCCAAACAAGGCAGCCTTGTTTATTAAACCATGTTAGTAACTCACCTTCATTGTGTTCATGCCATTGTCTACTGTTGACCTCTGACCCCAGTAGTCAAAGTAGTCAAACCACCTACGGCTGTGAGTAGTAGGCATCTTTAACCCCAAGTATCTGTCATTAGTGGAAACTGCATAGTACAGTAGTACAGGACAGTAGGACAGTAGTACAGTAGAACAGAATGTACTGTAGTACAGTAGTACAGTAGGACTGTAGTGCAGTAGTACAGTAGGACAGTAGGACTGTAGTACAGTAGGACAGTAGTACAGTAGTACAGTAGGACTGTAGTGCAGTAGTACAGTAGGACAGTAGGACTGTAGTACAGTAGGACAGTAGTACAGTAGGACTGTAGTGCAGTAGTACTGTAGTACAGTAGGACTGTAGTACAGTAGTACAGTAGGACAGTAGTACAGTAGGACTGTAGTACAGTAGGACAGTAGTACAGTAGGACTGTAGTACAGTAGAACTGTAGTACACTAGGACAGTAGGACAGTAGTGCAGTAGGACTGTAGTACAGTAGGACTATAGTACACTAGGACAGTAGGACAGTAGTACAGTAGGACTGTAGTACACTAGGACAGTAGGACAGTAGTACAGTAGAACTATAGTACACTAGGACAGTAGGACAGTAGTACAGTACTACCTCCAGACATGAGCAGCGGGACAGACGAGACAAAGCCGAGACCCGAGCTACGACTCTTTACCACGTGTTGGTGGATGGATACAACATCAGTGAGACCGCATCTCGTTCTTTGCCACGTGTTGGTGGATGGATACGACATCAGTGAGACCGGATCTCGTTCTTTACCACGTGTTGGCGGATGGATACAACATCAGTGAGACCGCATCTCGTTCTTTGCCACGTGTTGGTGGATGGATACGACATCAGTGAGACCGCATCTCGTTCTTTACCACGTGTTGGTGGATGGATACGACATCAGTGAGACCGCATCTCGTTCTTTGCCACGTGTTGGTGGATGGATACTACATCAGTGAGACCGCATCTCGTTCTTTGCCACGTGTTGGTGGATGGATACGACATCAGTGAGACCGCATCTCGTTCTTTACCACGTGTTGGTGGATGGATACGACATCAGTGAGACCGCATCTCGTTCTTTGCCACGTGTTGGTGGATGGATACGACATCAGTGAGACCGCATCTCGTTCTTTACCACGTGTTGGTGGATGGATACAACATCAGTGAGACCGCATCTCGTTCTTTGCCACGTGTTGGTGGATGGATACGACATCAGTGAGACCGGATCTCGTTCTTTACCACGTGTTGGCGGATGGATACGACATCAGTGAGACCGCATCTCGTTCTTTACCACATGTTGGCGGATGGATACGACATCAGTGAGACCGGATCTCGTTCTTTACCACATGTTGGTGGATGGATACGACATCAGTGAGACCGCATCTCGTTCTTTGCCACGTGTTGGTGGATGGATACGACATCAGTGAGACCGGATCTCGTTCTTTACCACGTGTTGGCGGATGGATACAACATCAGTGAGACCGCATCTCGTTCTTTGCCACGTGTTGGTGGATGGATACGACATCAGTGAGACCGGATCTCGTTCTTTACCACGTGTTGGCGGATGGATACGACATCAGTGAGACCGCATCTCGTTCTTTACCACATGTTGGCGGATGGATACGACATCAGTGAGACCGGATCTCGTTCTTTACCACGTGTTGGCGGATGGATACGACATCAGTGAGACCGGATCTCGTTCTTTGCCACGTGTTGGCGGATGGATACGACATCAGTGAGACCGGATCTCGTTCTTTACCACGTGTTGGCGGATGGATACGACATCAGTGAGACCGGATCTCGTTCTTTACCACGTGTTGGTGGATGGATACGACATCAGTGAGACCGCATCTCGTTCTTTACCACTTGTTGGCGGATGGATACGACATCAGTGAGACCGCATCTCGTTCTTTACCACGTGTTGGCGGATGGATACGACATCAGTGAGACCGGATCTCGTTCTTTACCACGTGTTGGCGGATGGATACGACATCAGTGAGACCGGATCTCGTTCTTTACGTGTTGGCAGATGGATACGACATCAGTGAGACCGCATCTCGTTCTTTACCACGTGTTGGTGGATGGATACGACATCAGTGAGACCGGATCTCGTTCTTTACCACGTGTTGGTGGATGGATACGACATCAGTGAGACCGGATCTCGTTCTTTACCACGTGTTGGCGGATGGATACGACATCAGTGAGACCGGATCTCGTTCTTTACCACGTGTTGGTGGATGGATACGACATCAGTGAGACCGGATCTCGTTCTTTACCACGTGTTGGCGGATGGATACGACATCAGTGAGACCGGATCTCGTTCTTTACCACGTATTGGAGGATAGATACGACATCAGTGAGACCGCATCTCGTTCTTTACCACGTGTTGGTGGATGGATACGACATCAGTGAGACCGGATCTCGTTCTTTACCACGTGTTGGCGGATGGATACGACATCAGTGAGACCGGATCTCGTTCTTTACGTGTTGGTGGATGGATACGACATCAGTGAGACCGGATCTCGTTCTTTACCACGTGTTGGCGGATGGATACGACATCAGTGAGACCGCATCTCGTTCTTTACCACATGTTGGCGGATGGATACGACATCAGTGAGACCGGATCTCGTTCTTTACCACATGTTGGTGGATGGATACGACATCAGTGAGACCGCATCTCATTCTTTACCACGAGTTGGTGGATGGATACGACATCAGTGAGACCGGATCTCGTTCTTTACCACGCGTTGGTGGATGGATACGACATCAGTGAGACCGCATCTCGTTCTTTACCACGTGTTGGCGGATGGATACGACATCAGTGAGACCGGATCTCGTTCTTTACCACGTGTTGGCGGATGGATACGACATCAGTGAGACCGGATCTCGTTCTTTACCACGTGTTGGCGGATGGATACGACATCAGTGAGACCGGATCTCGTTCTTTACCACGTGTTGGCGGATGGATACGACATCAGTGAGACCGGATCTCGTTCTTTACCACGTGTTGGTGGATGGATACGACATCAGTGAGACCGCATCTCGTTCTTTACCACGTGTTGGCGGATGGATACGACATCAGTGAGACCGCATCTCGTTCTTTACCACGTGTTGGCGGATGGATACGACATCAGTGAGACCGGATCTCGTTCTTTACCACGTGTTGGCGGATGGATACGACATCAGTGAGACCGGATCTCGTTCTTTACGTGTTGGAAGATGGATACGACATCAGTGAGACCGCATCTCGTTCTTTACCACGTGTTGGAGGATGGATACGACATCAGTGAGACCGGATCTCGTTCTTTACCACGTGTTGGTGGATGGATACGACATCAGTGAGACCGGATCTCGTTCTTTACCACGTGTTGGCGGATGGATACGACATCAGTGAGACCGGATCTCGTTCTTTACCACGTGTTGGTGGATGGATACGACATCAGTGAGACCGGATCTCGTTCTTTACCACGTGTTGGCGGATGGATACGACATCAGTGAGACCGGATCTCGTTCTTTACCACGTATTGGCGGATAGATACG
This sequence comes from Antennarius maculatus, assembly GCA_013358685.1. Taxonomy (NCBI): domain Eukaryota; kingdom Metazoa; phylum Chordata; class Actinopteri; order Lophiiformes; family Antennariidae; genus Antennarius; species Antennarius maculatus. Next base: position 147,007 of record JABVMC010000040.1, on the reverse strand, counting down.
ACATCAGTGAGACCGCATCTCGTTCTTTACCACGTGTTGGTGGATGGATACGATATCAGTGAGACCGGATCTCGTTCTTTACCACGTGATGGGGGATGGATACGACATCAGTGAGACCGGATCTCGTTCTTTACGTGTTGGCAGATGGATACGACATCAGTGAGACCGCATCTCGTTCTTTACCACGTGTTGGTGGATGGATACGACATCAGTGAGACCGGATCTCGTTCTTTACCACGTGTTGGTGGATGGATACGACATCAGTGAGACCGCATCTCGTTCTTTACCACGTGTTGGCGGATGGATACGACATCAGTGAGACCGGATCTCGTTCTTTACCACGTGTTGGTGGATGGATACGACATCAGTGAGACCGGATCTCGTTCTTTACCACGTGTTGGCGGATGGATACGACATCAGTGAGACCGGATCTCGTTCTTTACCACGTATTGGCGGATGGATACGACATCAGTGAGACCGTATCTCGTTCTTTACCACGTGATGGTGGATGGATACGAAATCAGTGAGACTGGATCTCGTTCTTTACCACGTGTTGGCGGATGGATACGACATCAGTGAGACCGGATCTCGTTCTTTACCACGTGTTGGTGGATGGATACGAAATCAGTGAGACCGGATCTCGTTCTTTACCACGTGTTGGCGGATGGATACGACATCAGTGAGACCGGATCTCGTTCTTTACCACGTATTGGCGGATGGATACGACATCAGTGAGACCGTATCTCGTTCTTTACCACGTGATGGTGGATGGATACGACATCAGTGAGACCAGATCTCGTTCTTTACGTGTTGGCAGATGGATACGACATCAGTGAGACCGGATCTCGTTCTTTACCACGTGTTGGCGGATGGATACGACATCAGTGAGACCGGATCTCGTTCTTTACGTGTTGGCAGATGGATACGACATCAGTGAGACCGGATCTCATTCTTTACCACGTGTTGGTGGATGGATACGACATCAGTGAGACCGCATCTCGTTCTTTACCACGTGTTGGTGGATGGATACGACATCAGTGAGACCGGATCTCGTTCTTTACCACGTGTTGGCGGATGGATACGACATCAGTGAGACCGGATCTCGTTCTTTACCACGTGTTGGCGGATGGATACGACATCAGTGAGACCGGATCTCATTCTTTACCACGTGTTGGCGGATGGATACGACATCAGTGAGACCGCATGTCGTTCTTTACCACGTGTTGGCGGATGGATACGACAGCAGTGAGACCGGATCTCGTTCTTTATGTGTTGGCGGATGGATACGACATCAATGAGACCGAATCTCGTTCTTTACGTGTTGGCGGATGGATACGACATCAGTGAGACCGCATTTCGTTCTTTACGTGTTGGCGGATGGATACGACATCAATGAGACCGGATCTCGTTCTTTACGTGTTGGCGGATGGATACGACATCAGTGAGACCGGATCTCGTTCTTTACGTGTTGGCGGATGGATACGACATCAGTGAGACCGGATCTCGTTCTTTACCACGTGTTGGCGGATGGATATGACATCAATGAGACCGGATCTCGTTCTTTACGTGTTGGCGGATGGATACGACATCAATGAGACCGGATCTCGTTCTTTACGTGTTGGCGGATGGATACGACATCAATGAGACCGGATTTCGTTCTTTACGTGTTGGCGGATGGATACATCAACACCCTATACAAAAGGGTCAGAGTAGACTGTATCTGCTCAGGAGGCAGATATAGCAGCCATAAATTACAGGAAATTGTTTTATGATTATTGGTCCTTGCAGGGTTCAATAAAGCAATAAGAGATATAGATTATATGTTCACGCATGTATATTTAATATAAATATATACATATGTGTTTGTGTGCGTCAGTTAAACAGGCTGATTAGTGTCACTGGAATAAAACAAGGTCTATGTTGTGAGATAAACGTCTGAATCCTGTGACGTGATCACAGCAGCTCCACCGGCTTCATTACATCACAAACTGTTAGCAATCGGAACGCTAACGTGATCAATCCACGGGATGTTGACACGATTGGCAGCGCACCGCTGTTCCATCCCTTCTAACACACCTGGGACCGGCCTGTGTTTCTGTTCACCCATTGACCACTGGACTGTTTCACCTGGGGAATGGGGCACCAGTGTGTCACCTGGTGAATGGAGCGCTTAGTGTTTCGGCGCACGTGTGTGCCAAACGTCATCAGTCACGTGGTTTTTCCATGTTTGAAGCAGATGGAGCAGTACTTCACATGGGAACGCCCACAGAGTCATTGTGTGTGTTTTATTTCAGTGTCACAGATCTACTCAGTAAAATCACCTGTCAATCACTTTTGATACTGTTTACTTTTCACGAGCACCATAATCAGGTGATAATCTGCTCATTAAAACATTTCTACAACACCTCCAGTAGCTCCACACATGAATTAATTATCCACTAAACCTTGGGAATTCAGAATAAATACTATGGGTTGTCTGAAAACGATCTTACCTTCAAATCTCTTTGGAAATCCTCCGGGCTGACGTGCTCATGACAGAGTCTTGATCTATGGTCATTCTGACCTTTTTATCCTGCTCTCCATTGCTCTCCAGTCTCTCCAGAAGGTATTCTGAATAAAGACAGATTCCTATCTTTGTGTAACTCCTGTGGTGTTGGAACAACCGTTCACCTCACAGGTAACCATGACTTTATCTGATTTATCGATTCATTGATCGTATTGTGTTCTAATGGCGGCCCTGACTGATGAAGTGACGGGTGTCACCGATGACCTATGACCCCACGTGACCACTGGATACGGAAGCTGCTGCAGCAGATTTTAAGGTTTCCTGACCACAGCGATAATGTCAGACATCAGGAAATCTGTTTTCTTCATTTTTTCATAATGATAAACAAAATATATATCACTTTAAAATGAGTTTACTGTCCCTTTAAATGTTTTTTTTTCTTTATAATTTGGAAGGTTTGGAGCTTTTTTATCAGGCTGGAATGGATTTAAAAGGCTTTAGTTATTTTAAGAATAAGAATTATACTTTAATAATACCTGTACATAAAATTATTTTTCACCGTTTTTTTAAATATATTTCCCACACATAGAAGTACAGGCCCTAGAACACACACACACACACACACACACACACACACACACACACACACACACACACAGACAAATCTCCACACCAAATATCCAAACGGTTGTAATCACATGGTGTATCCTGATTGTGCACTTGGTGGTGTGGACAATGGGGGCGAGGAGAGGGAAATGTGCGCGGCAGCTTTCCATTATGAGATAGTGTGCATTACTGTAATCCAGAGGGCCTCCTGCTCGCTGTGGCGTGTGCCAGACTCCTGGGTGGGCAATCTCAGAGACAGTGGGGAGGCCCGGTTTATTTCTGGGCACATTTGGCATGGCCTATATGGCTGCTGCAGGAACCAGAAGTGGAACAGAAGTCATAAGACGTTTTTCATATTTTGAGGTAAACTTTTAAGAGCTGGAGGTGAAACATGTGTCTCCATTCAGGCTGCTGCCCCCCCATGGACAGAATACTCTAACGAAAACCTACCTTCTAAATAAAGTACACCTTTCATTCTGTGGCTTCATTAAATACTGTTATTTTTCATCATAATAGCGTCCTGTGGAATCCTGGTGCAGCTATCCTGATGTGACTGATGTACTGTTGAACCAGTGAAGATGCACATCCCCCTCCCTGTTACTGTCGTTAAAACATACTGAACGCTTTGAACAGCATTATGCAGCGCTGGAAAGGAGCGTTGTGTTGTTTTCTTGTTTGCTTCAATGAACCAATAGGATCCAGAGTCACGAGGCAGTCCGACGGCTGCGTTCACACGGGTTGTAATTGGTCCTCAGCTCCTGTGCTGCCCTGAAGACCACTTGTTGGAAACCCGCTGAGCCTTTCCAGGTCTGCTTTGGCCTCAGGAGACTGAGAGCTTGTCAATGTTGTGCCAGAGAGCGTGTCCCCGTGTGGAGGGACCGGTCTGGCCCTGGAGCACTGCTGTCTGCTGGGATGGTTAGTGTCCCACTGGTTGGTGTCTCATGCCTGTTCAGGTGCAGGAGCACTGACACAAAGCATCTGGAGGGCTGTGCAAGGACTTTCCCATATCATATTCACACACATGCAGGTAAGTGTGTACACACACACACACACACACACACAGAGCTGAATAGAAATTATATCACACACTTTTAACCCATTCAGTCATGAGGAACTGGAAAAAATGTGAATAAATATATTTTAATACTGAAGGTCAAACATGACTGTGTGTGAAAGTTGTATCACAGAGAATGTAGTGTAGATTCACACCTACAGACTGGGACACACACTCCCTGGAGCCTGGTTACCATAGCGACTGACACAACAATGATGAGCATCCCAAGGTCATAACCTTGCTTGACCCGAGTTCAGGGGGAGGCTGCCTGGGGTTTCCTGTCAATAAGGGGCAAATGTTCCCTTCCCAGACCTCCCAGTAACCCTGCAATGGGAGAGATTTACGAGACGTCCCCTGATTGGCTTTATGACAGGACTTCCACTGCTGTCAGCGCTAAACTTAGGCTGCTCTGCAGAGCTCAGGGACCCGGATGGAGTGGGGTGGGGTGGGTCAGTGGGCAAACAGAGTGGGTTAGGATACCCACGGTGTCACTACTGGTGTGATGGACACTGTCAGTGCAGCGTGCTGCTCTAGGATGTGGAGGGACCCTCTGAACATGTAAAGTTAAACATGTAATGCATGGATGAACAGCTGACATTAACGTTAATGGACACACTCACGCAGACACACACACATGCACGTTGTGTGTGTGTGTGTGTGTGTGTAGACAGTGTCGTTGTTGTGGTATGTCCACACACATTACACACAGAGCCAGATCGCATTTGGACACTTTCTAAAAACAGTGTGAACAGTCATCCCTAAACATCAGATATGGAAGGAAATCTGATTGGCTGCAGTCTGAACGGGGGGGCCCTAGTGTACCGGGGCCCAGAGGAGGGTGAGTTATTTTAATGTTAGCGACAATATTAGTTTTTACTATCGATCACTATCGTCATCATTTTCACTAACAATGGAAGACTGGCAATCCATAGAGCCTCACATCAACGGCTGTAACCAGGTGACCCCAGGTGATCTGACACACACACACACACACACACACACACACACACACACACACACACACACACACACACACACACACACACACACACACACACACACACACACACACACACACACACACACACACACATTACGAGTGGAAAGAAATTCAGTGTGATTAAATGTCAAATGAACACAAAGAAGTAAACTGAAATGTTAATCTTTGTTTTATCTGTTTCTGGTGTTGCACATCTCTATTGAGTCAGAGGGGAAAGGAAACATTAAACGTATGAAAACATACCAACACCAAGCTAACCTGTACAGGTATGTACAGGTGTACAGGTGTACAGGTGTACAGGTATGTACAGGTGTACAGGTGTACAGGTGTACAGGTGTACAGGTGTACAGGTGTACAGGTGTACAGGTATGTACAGGTGTACAGGTGTACAGGTGTACAGGTATACAGGCGTACAGGTATGTACAGGTGTACAGGTATGTGCAGGTGTACAGGTATGTACAGGTATGTACAGGTGTACAGGTGTACAGGTATGTACAGGTGTACAGGTATGTGCAGGTGTACAGGTATGTACAGGTATGTACAGGTATGTACAGGTGTACAGGTATGTACAGGTGTACAGGTGTACAGGTGTACAGGTATACAGGCGTACAGGTATGTACAGGTGTACAGGTATGTACAGGTGTACAGGTATGTGCAGGTGTACAGGTATGTACAGGTATGTACAGGTGTACAGGTGTACAGGTATGTACAGGTATGTACAGGTGTACAGGTGTACAGGTATGTACAGGTGTACAGGTGTACAGGTATGTACAGGTGTACAGGTATGTACAGGTATGTACAGGTGTACAGGTGTACAGGTGTACAGGTATGTACAGGTGTACAGGTGTACAGGTATGTACAGGTGTACAGGTATGTACAGGTATGTACAGGTGTACAGGTATGTACAGGTATGTACAGGTGTACCTCAGCTTACATCGTTTAGACTGAAGCTGTTCTCAGTTGTACGCCAGGTTTTAAGAAGATAAGAATCAAGTTAATGTCATTAACCGACGCTACAAATACTGGAACGGTATTTGTGGCGTTAAAAGTACATAATATCATACAATGGAAATAAGAATAAATACATATATCATACTATACCCATATCGTGTCACATCTTAATTATTATCCCATAATAACCCCCGTTACCCACAAAGCAGAAGAAGCAGCTGAAAATGAGATGCCACGTTTTTCTGTACGACATTAAAAAATAAAAGGGAACGAGTGGGCAGCGGGAAAGAGAGGCAGAGGAACCAAAGAGGGGAAAGAAAGAGGGGAGAGAGAGGGCAAGGTCCGCCAGGAGGAAGAAACGAGCGAGCGAGCGAGCGAGCGAGCGAGCGAGCGAGCGAGCGAGCGAGCGAGCGAGCGAGCGAGCGAGCGAGCGAGCGAGCGAGCGAGCGAGCGAGCGAGCGAGCGAGCGAGCGAGCGAGCGAGCGAGCGAGCGAGCGAGCGAGCGAGCGAGCGAGCGAGAAGCGAGCGAGCGAGCGAGCGACCAGCGAGCGAGCGAGCGAGCGAGCGAGCGAGCGAGCGAGCGAGCGAGCGAGCGAGCGAGCGAGCGAGCGAGCGAGCGAGCGAGCGAGCGAGCGAGCGACCAGCGAGCGAGCAGCGAGCGAGCGAGCGAGCGAGCGAGCGAGCGAGCGAGCGAGCGAGCGAGCGAGCGAGCGAGCGAGCGAGCGAGCGAGCGACCAGCGAGCGAGCGAGCGAGCGAGCGAGCGAGCGAGCGAGCGAGCGAGCGAGCGAGCGAGCGAGCGAGCGAGCGAGCGAGCGAGCGGGCGAGCGAGCGAGCGAGCGAGCGAGCGGGCGAGCGAGCGAGCGAGCGAGCGAGCGAGCGAGCGAGCGAGCGAGCGAGCGAGCGAGCGAGCGAGCGAGCGAGCGAGCGAGGCGAGCGAGCGAGCGAGCGAGCGAGCGAGCGAGCGAGCGAGCGAGCGAGCAGCGAGCGAGCGAGCGAGCGAGCGAGCGAGCGAGCGAGCGAGCGAGCGAGCGAGCGAGCGAGCGAGCGAGCGAGCTAGCGATAGCGAGCTAGCGAGCGAGCGAGCGAGCTATCGAGCGAGCGAGCGATATCTATCTATCTATCTATCTATCTATCTATCTATCTATCTATCTATCTATCTATCTATCTATCTATCTATCTATCTATCTATCTATCTATCTATCTATCTATAATTATAATGCATTCATAAATAAAGTAACTGGACCAGTTCTTTCAGCTCACACCATGTTTAGACTGACGTAGAGTCTCCTGGAACCGATTGTGTGTGTGTGTGTGTGTGTGTGTGTGTGTGTGTGTGTGTGTGTGTGTGTGTGTGTGTGTGTGTGTGTGTGTTCTCTGGTTGAGTGTTGTGTCGGCCACAGGGAGTCCATCAGTGTTTTAAATGAAGAGTGTGCTAAGAACACAAAGAAGACCGTGAAACGTGTGCAGGGACCCATGACCACTGGGGTAATAGTGATAATAGTGATACCCAGACCGTGGATCCGCTCTGTCCTCCCTCTCCTCGGTCGTCATGCTAAGGCGGGAGCGGCTGACGGTGGACAGATGGTCGGATCCGTGTGTCTCCGTCAGACTGAGGACAGGCTAATGCCTCATGGGGGGGTATGAGGACCAGCACTGTCTGCTACCAACAACACTTTAGCAATTATTCCTTTATGTTCACGTGTTCACGTGTGCTCTGGTGTCCGTCTGACAGAAAGTAGACTCACTAGACAAAAAAAGCACTTTCATTATTATATTTATGGAGACAGCCCTAAACGGGGGCTGCAGTAGGTGGGTGCTGGCTATTTATTGGCTATATGTGGTGGAGCTTTTTGTGTTGTTGAACCACATCCAGGGCAGGAAAGAAGAAAAGATGGGGGCAGCTCTAATTAAAGCCAAAGGAAGAGTGTCATCTGCTGTGAACTCTCCACCAGGGGCCACGGCGAATCAATGGCCAGCCAGCACCGCCATCATCATCAACAGCCCCCGATCAGAGAAATTGGAGGGGAACAAAAAGAAATGAGAAAGACTCTAGCAGGAAGCTCTACCACCTGTGCAGAGCCACAGAAAGAGGGGGGGGCAAACAGAGAGTGGGGATAGTGATGGCGTGGGCCGAACGCCCGAGGCTTACCGCTTCTGTTCGCAATGTGGACATCATTTTCAAGGACATCTATTTTGATAAACAAAGGTGTGATTGGCTGAGAACAGAATGATCTAATGACCCTTTAAAATATGGATTTTTTTGCTTTGCTAGAGGACAAACTGCTGCATGATGCCATGCCAGTGGTGAATGTTCCTGGCAGTGTGGGGAGTGTTCCCCCCCAGTGCAGACGCAGACTCTTGAACCCGGTGAGGGTATCAGTGCTCTCCTGTATACGGGAACGCCGCCTCTTGGCCAGCGGGCCCAGGGAGCGCTGGATCGGATTCTAACGCAAACACCCCCACATCAACGACATGTTCTCATGGTATTAGCATTCCAAATGTTTTTCAGGACCAATGTGAATGCAACTATTTTTGTCTCATAACCCGCTCCCTCAGTAAACTCCCGTTGAATAAATGAATTCTGACAAGGGGAATCTGCATACAAAAACACAGCGGGTTTGGAGGCAGCGCCGGGGCCGCTGCCGAGGGCCTCTGAAGCTCTCTCTGAATCTCTTCATTCACAGCCCGCTCCCCCCGGACTCGTGCTTCTTTAAATGGCTGCTTGTGTTTATCTCCTGTTCACATTGGAGGCTAGTGAGGCATATAGCCACACGTTAAATCCCCCGTGCCCCCGGCTGGCACCTGCACATCAATTCACCGGCTCGCACACAAAAACTTTGGAAAGTCTGGGATTTTTAGAAGATGTTCTGAAAAGGCTGCTGTTCAGACAGTTGAATGAAGATTGTGAGAGAAGAATATTTCTTACACCTTTCAGTGGGATCAAAAGTGTTCTGTTCAGCACGACATCTGTTTTCAAACGCCCACAGATGTTACATTCATGATTTTATAAATTAAACATCAGCAAGCAGGAGCAGCGCAAACATCCAGGCCCGACGCGTCACCAGCGGACGCCCCGTCTTCTTGTGCATGAACAAATACATAAATCATCAGGTTAACAGTGGTATTAACGGGTTATTATGGTATGTCGTTGTTTGACATTTTTGTTCCCTTGCGTACCCTCAGATGAAGTGTAATTGCCATTGTAGGCTAACATTTACATTTCAACTGTATTCTTATTTTTAATGCATTAATTGGAATGATTTATTTCCAGAGCTTATTTGTGCCAATTTCTTTCTGTGTGCTGTGATATTATTCTACCAGTAATACACTCTATATTATACATCATGTACAACTCATTTCCAGTAACATGTATGTTTGTAATTGAATGAAATTGCTGCCTTGATAATATAAGTTTATTTTCTTGTTAATCTTAATGGAAACAATCTTTCCATTTAACTGTGTTCGCTGTTAGAAAATCAGTCGTACAGCCAGAATTTCAGGAACACGGGGAAATGTTGGAGCTACTCATCTATTAATGACAGAACTATTACCTCCACCTGCTAGATTACATTTATATTTAATCTATATTTTATATTTCATTTAACAGTAAATGATCACATCACTGACTAACATTTAAAAATAAAAACAGATCAGCTGTCAGTCATTGGAATTCCCCAAAAGAAACCACAACACTCTCAAGAACTTAAAGTCTTCTTATGATATTTACATTAATTACTGTTTATAAATGCTCATAAGCACAACACTGGATGTTTAATAACTACTAATGCAGCGACACAGATCACACCGTATGTCATAAAGAACACACATGTTTTATTCATTCAGCTAAATCCAGATACAAAGGATCAAACACACAGGTCTGTCTGCAGGTTTGTATGCAGGTCTGTCTGCAGGTCTGTCTGCAGGTCTGTCTGCAGGTCTGTCTGCAGGTCTGTCTACAGGTCTGTCTGCAGGTCTGTCTGCAGGTCTGTCTGCAGGTCTGTCTGCAGTTCTGTCTGCAGGTCTGTCTGCAGGTCTGTCTGCAGGTCTGTCTGCAGGTCTGTCTGCAGGTCTGTCTGCAGGTCTGTCTGCAGGTCTGTCTGCAGGTTTGTATGCAGGTCTGTCTGCAGGTCTGTCTGCAGGTCTGTCTGCAGGTCTGTCTGCAGGTCTGTCTGCAGTTCTGTCTGCAGGTCTGTCTGCAGGTCTGTCTGCAGGTCTGTATGCAGGTCTGTCTGCAGGTTTGTATGCAGGTCTGTCTGCAGGTCTGTCTGCAGGTCTGTCTGCAGGTCTGTCTGCAGGTCTGTCTGCAGTTCTGTCTGCAGGTCTGTCTGCAGGTCTGTCTACAGGTCTGTCTGCAGGTCTGTCTACAGGTCTGTCTACAGGTCTGTCTACAGGTCTGTCTGCAGGTCTGTCTGCAGGTCTGTCTGCAGGTCTGTCTGCAGGTCTGTCTGCAGGTCTGTCTGCAGTTCTGTCTACAGGTCTGTCTGCAGGTCTGTCTACAGGTCTGTCTACAGGTCTGTCTACAGGTCTGTCTGCAGGTCTGTATGCAGGTCTGTCTGCAGGTCTGTCTGCAGGTCTGTCTGCAGGTCTGTCTACAGGTCTGTCTACAGGTCTGTATGCAGGTCTGTATGCAGGTCTGTCTGCAGGTCTGTCTGCAGGTCTGTCTGCAGGTCTGTCTGCAGGTCTGTATGCAGGTCTGTCTGCAGGTCTGTCTGCAGGTCTGTCTGCAGGTCTGTCTACAGGTCTGTCTACAGGTCTGTCTGCAGGTCTGTATGCAGGTCTGTCTAAAGGTCTGTCTGCAGGTCTGTCTGCAGGTCTGTCTAAAGGTCTGTCTGCAGGTCTGTCTGCAGGTCTGTCTACAGGTCTGTCTACAGGTCTGTCTGCAGGTCTGTCTGCAGGTCTGTCTGCAGGTCTGTCTACAGGTCTGTCTACAGGTCTGTATGCAGGTCTGTCTGCAGGTCTGTCTGCAGGTCTGTCTGCAGGTCTGTCTGCAGGTCTGTCTACAGGTCTGTCTGCAGGTCTGTCTGCAGGTCTGTCTTCAGGTCTGTCTACAGGTCTGTCTACAGGTCTGTCTGCAGGTCTGTATGCAGGTCTGTCTGCAGGTCTGTCTGCAGGTCTGTCTAAAGGTCTGTCTAAAGGTCTGTCTAAAGGTCTGTCTGCAGGTCTGTCTGCAGGTCTGTCTAAAGGTCTGTCTAAAGGTCTGTCTACAGGTCTGTCTGCAGGTCTGTCTGCAGGTCTGTCTGCAGGTCTGTCTACAGGTCTGTCTACAGGTCTGTCTACAGGACTGTCTACAGGTCTGTCTGCAGGTCTGTCTGCAGGTCTGTCTGCAGTTCTGTCTGCAGGTCTGTCTGCAGGTCTGTCTGCAGGTCTGTCTACAGGTCTGTCTGCAGGTCTGTCTGCAGGTCTGTCTGCAGGTTTGTATGCAGGTCTGTCTGCAGGTCTGTCTGCAGGTCTGTCTGCAGGTCTGTCTGCAGGTCTGTCTGCAGTTCTGTCTGCAGGTCTGTCTGCAGGTCTGTCTGCAGGTCTGTATGCAGGTCTGTCTGCAGGTTTGTATGCAGGTCTGTCTGCAGGTCTGTCTGCAGGTCTGTCTGCAGGTCTGTCTGCAGGTCTGTCTGCAGTTCTGTCTGCAGGTCTGTCTGCAGGTCTGTCTACAGGTCTGTCTGCAGGTCTGTCTACAGGTCTGTCTACAGGTCTGTCTACAGGTCTGTCTGCAGGTCTGTATGCAGGTCTGTCTGCAGGTCTGTCTGCAGGTCTGTCTGCAGGTCTGTCTGCAGTTCTGTCTACAGGTCTGTCTGCAGGTCTGTCTACAGGTCTGTCTACAGGTCTGTCTACAGGTCTGTCTGCAGGTCTGTATGCAGGTCTGTCTGCAGGTCTGTCTGCAGGTCTGTCTGCAGGTCTGTCTACAGGTCTGTCTACAGGTCTGTATGCAGGTCTGTCTGCAGGTCTGTCTGCAGGTCTGTCTGCAGGTCTGTCTGCAGGTCTGTATGCAGGTCTGTCTGCAGGTCTGTCTGCAGGTCTGTCTGCAGGTCTGTCTACAGGTCTGTCTACAGGTCTGTCTGCAGGTCTGTATGCAGGTCTGTCTAAAGGTCTGTCTGCAGGTCTGTCTGCAGGTCTGTCTAAAGGTCTGTCTGCAGGTCTGTCTGCAGGTCTGTCTACAGGTCTGTCTACAGGTCTGTCTGCAGGTCTGTCTGCAGGTCTGTCTGCAGGTCTGTCTACAGGTCTGTCTACAGGTCTGTATGCAGGTCTGTCTGCAGGTCTGTCTGCAGGTCTGTCTGCAGGTCTGTCTGCAGGTCTGTCTACAGGTCTGTCTGCAGGTCTGTCTGCAGGTCTGTCTGCAGGTCTGTCTACAGGTCTGTCTACAGGTCTGTCTGCAGGTCTGTATGCAGGTCTGTCTGCAGGTCTGTCTTCAGGTCTGTCTTAAGGTCTGTCTAAAGGTCTGTCTAAAGGTCTGTCTAAAGGTCTGTCTGCAGGTCTGTCTAAAGGTCTGTCTAAAGGTCTGTCTACAGGTCTGTCTGCAGGTCTGTCTGCAGGTCTGTCTGCAGGTCTGTCTGCAGGTCTGTCTACAGGTCTGTCTACAGGTCTGTCTGCAGGTCTGTCTGCAGGTCTGTCTGCAGGTCTGTCTACAGGTCTGTCTACAGGTCTGTATGCAGGTCTGTCTGCAGGTCTGTCTGCAGGTCTGTCTGCAGGTCTGTCTGCAGGTCTGTCTACAGGTCTGTCTGCAGGTCTGTCTGCAGGTCTGTCTGCAGGTCTGTCTACAGGTCTGTCTACAGGTCTGTCTGCAGGTCTGTCTGCAGGTCTGTCTGCAGGTCTGTCTGCAGGTCTGTCTAAAGGTCTGTCTAAAGGTCTGTCTAAAGGTCTGTCTAAAGGTCTGTCTAAAGGTCTGTCTAAAGGTCTGTCTACAGGTCTGTCTGCAGGTCTGTCTGCAGGTCTGTCTGCAGGTCTGTCTACAGGTCTGTCTACAGGTCTGTATTCAGGTCTGTCTGCAGGTCTGTCTTCAGGTCTGTCTTCAGGTCTGTCTTCAGGTCTGTCTGCAGGTCTGTCTACAGGTCTGTCTACAGGTCTGTCTGCAGGTCTGTCTGCAGGTCTGTCTGCAGGTCTGTCTGCAGGTCTGTCTGCAGGTCTGTCTACAGGTCTGTCTAAAGGTCTGTCTGCAGGTTTGTATGCAGGTCTGTCTGCAGGTCTGTCTGCAGTTCTGTCTGCAGGTCTGTCTACAGGTCTGTCTACAGGTCTGTCTGCAGGTCTGTCTGCAGGTCTGTCTGCAGGTCTGTCTTCAGGTCTGTCTGCAGGTCTGTCTGCAGGTCTGTCTGGAGGTCTGTCTGCAGGTCTGTCTGCAGGTCTGTCTGCAGGTCTGTCTGCAGGTCTGTCTGCAGGTCTGTCTGCAGCCCCTCACTGTCTAAACCTGCAGACAGACCTGCAGACAGACCTGCAGACAGACCTGCAGACAGACCTACAACACGCTCTCCGTCACGCACATGCGTGACAGAGGGTCAGGAGCTGCTGTTGGCACCGCTCTCGTCATCCCGTGTAATGCTCGTGGGCACATACAACACGCTTTCAAAGCGGTAGCATCTCCATATGTTCACTACGATAATCTTTTATCCTCCATCCACGACTTGTTCTCTCCCTTCTTCGCCTGTGGCAACAATTTTATTTCTGCATCAATTAGCGCAGTGATTAATACAACAAGCAAACAGTTTAGAGGTAATGGCACGCAATTAACATCTTTCTCCATCATAAAGGGTATGCTAAACACTCACGCCAGCGCCGTCTGCCTGGAATAGAGACGTGTTTGGGCCCTAATTCGTCTGCTCTGGGATGGAGCGCAGTGTGTTTGGCTTTGTGTTCCACCATCAGCACACATCTAATTATAGATAGCTGAAAATGAGTCTCACAAATCAGGACCGCGTGTGGCACCTCTACCCGCTCAACACACACACACACACACACACACACACACACACACACACACACACACACACACACACTTACATTGTCCCCAAATAGGAGAGTGAATGAGAGTGCCATTGCCTTTCAGTGCTCTGCCACCGTGCGAGAGCCAACCCACCAGCATCGCTGGTGAAAAGACACCATTCATCTGCTTTGTGCCCAAACTTGTTAGTGACTTACTTTTACCCCCCACCCCCGTCTCCTCCTGCCTTCTAATTACAAGCCCGTTGGTACGGAGGGTGTGCATGGGTAAATAGAGCTGTCGGGGCCTGTCATGAGCGTGGTGGTGGGGAGAGGTCCTCGCCGCGCTGAGGGACGACGTGATTGGTTGTGATTGACAGCTACCTTGTGACTGGCCTGATGGAGTTGTCAAAGCTGTATGCTAACAGCCTGTTTCCTTACCGCTGCAGATGTAGCCTGCTCCGCTGTACTGCACACACACACACACACACACACACACACACACACACACACACACACAGAATGTTCTAGCATTAGGAACATCATGGGAACTCAAATATTTATGAAGACAATGGGTTTGGGATGCAATCTGAGACGAGCCTGTCAGGTTTCCAATGGGGTTGTTCTGGTGTGAACACACACTAGTGGTGTAAACACACACTCGTGGTGTGAACACACACTCGTGGTGTGAACACACACTCGTGGTGTAAACACACACTCGTGTTGTAAACACACACTCCGTCCTGACACCTCTTCCATATCAGAGGTTTGTTTTCTTTACAAAGACGAGACGGAGCTGTGTGTGTGTGGCGTCCTGGGCGAACACCGCGTGTGTGATATGATGGCAATCCTACATCTGGGAACTCAGTGGGGAAACTCTCCCGTTTCTCACTGGTGCTGTGGGGGGGGCGTTCACTTTTACAAGGTGGATAGTGTTACTACAGAACCAACTTGTGTAACATTCCCTGTGAAAATGGGGTGATGAGCGTCAGCGAGGATTCTGACTGGTGCTATTCATCACATGGTCCGCTGGGAGGGGCGGGGCCTGTTTGTTCATCGTGGGCTGCATCCCTTCCCACCGTCTGACAGGCAGGTAAAGAGGATCATTTAGTCACACACATCTAAACGTGTTGGTGTGGATGGACCGAAGCGTGTTCAGTGTGTGTGTGTGTGTGTGTGTGTGTGTGTGTGTGTGTGTGTGTTTCATCATGCATGAGCGGGTTCAGGTTGATAAATGAGAGGTCATTGATGGGGAGTCTGCCCCACTCTTGGTCTGAAGGTGCTTTAACACACTGAAGTTGGTTTTTCCGGCGACTTGAAAGAAGTTGGGCCAAAGAGGGGGGGGGTCCCGGCTCAGAGGTTCCCGTCCTGTAAGGGGGGGGTCAGCTTCAGTGGGGATAGAATGACTTGGTCAACAGTTTTTATTCCCTGTCCCCCCCCCCTCATGCAGTGATTGGTCTGGAGAACAAAAGCTAAGTGTTTCGCTGTGAGTGGCTCAGGGGGGGCGTCCTCCCCCCAGGAAGAGGTGGAATAACAAACATGGCTGATGCTGGAATCAGCCGTACCTTCTGTCGGCTCCAGACTCACATCTGTGCAGCTCCTCTCCGTCTCCACACAGCTGCTGCTGAGGCTGGGGGGCGTCAGCCCGCCGCCGCCCGCCGCCCGTCGCCCAGGCGTCCCCGGGGAGGCAGCTGATTGGCTCCCAGACTGCCAGCTAGATGATGGATCCTACCGGGAGAGTCACACCTGACGGGGGCAGGTGAGGCGGCAGGAGCCACCAGTGAACCTGAGGACGAGGGGCAGATGTGGTCAAGTGCCTCTGTGAGCGTGGAGACGTGGCGGCGTGTTCTTAAACACACGCGTGAAGCGTGTGTGTGTGTGTGTGTGTGTGTGTGTGATGGTTCTGGCAGGTTTTTTCTCCCCCTCCATCTGGACCAGAAGTATTTCATTAGTTGTGTTTTGAAGGCTGACAAACATGAGCAGCGTTTAACTCTTCACGTCTGTCACGCGTGTGCAGGTGGACCTCCACACGCGTGACAGGTGCTGGACCACATTTGCTGCCATTTAGCAGATTAAGATGAGAAGTGTTTAGAAAAATAAACAGCAGACCCTCCATCAGCCCCCCCCCAATCAGAACCAGTTTAGTTTATAACCACTGATGTGTTATCAACTCAAACACACAGGAACAACACGTTTCAGTCCTGTCTCCGCTCGGCGTGTTGTTGGGCCGCTTCAGCCGTGACCAGCTTCATCTTGTGATACCAGCTGGATGAAAGCTTCGCTCCTGCCCCGCGGCCCCCCGCTGGGGCATTGCCTCCACCAGACACGGTGATGGGGAGTGACTGCTGTAATTGTTCTGCCTCCTCAGACTCCTCAGCGACCAACTGGCTCCTTCCTTCTGGTCGTGCCACATTGCCCCGATGGGCCTCCTTGGCACGGCCCGCCGGCCCCCCAGCACACGGGTGTGACAGTAACGTGTCATGTTGATGTGGTCTCCGATCCGTGCGTGATAGCAGTGTGGCGTCAGCGCTGACAAAAGACGTAAATCACGTGTGTCACGTAAACCAATAGAATTAGAGAACGTCCAACTTCCTCACAGCCAACAATCAGAGATCAGGTGAGCTGAATGCAGCTGTTAGCGTCAGCAGTCCACACACACACACACACACACACACACACACACACACACACACTCAAACCCAGACATGGGATTTGTGCGTGTGCTTTTATCTGGCCTCACCAGCAGTAGTCGTGTCAGGAACCTGGTGAATAATTCACTATATTTACCTGCTCCTCTCTTCAGGACTTATCATTTCTGGATTGCAGCGCAGGTAAATAAATAAATAGCTGGAACACAGGTGAACACGTGAATGCATAAGTACCGGAGGCAGGAGCCTGCGTCTCCCCCCGTCCTCCAGAGGGATGTTGCCATCTCCTGGTTCAGAGTCAAACTTCAGGAGAACAACTTCTGCCACTAACACAATTTATATATTTATATATGTATATGTATATGTGTGTGTGTGTGTGTGTATATACATATATTAATGACTTCAATGGTGGCAACATGTGTCGTCCTTTAAATTCAATGTCCCACCTACTCTTACGTGTTATATATGATTGTTTACAGGCAGCGCTGCTATGTGAGCGTTTACAATCTAAATATTTCAATAGTCACATGATGAAGTTTCGTTACCTTCTCAGGTCCCAGATGTTGTTGCCTAAATTTAGATGAACCTCCTTGTTCATCTAATTTGCATATCTGATGATCCACATATGCCCTCCTGTTCCTCCACCGCTCTGACAATGATCAGTCAGTGACGGGGTGTTAATTGGCTTAACCCGGTGTGTGTGTGTGTGTGTGTGTGTGTGTGTGTATGTCACCTTATTGACAGCGTGAGCGTGTTGGAGTCTCACCCCCCCACCAGTAAGTGGCTGCTGTCTGCTCCTAACATGAGCTGTGGGCCTCCCCAGCCCTGTCCAGCCCCGTCCCCCCCAGACAGGGTTCCCCATCAATAACAACATTCATACAAAAGTATCAAAGGATTTTTTTGTCCTCTGAACTTGATTTATTTTATTGATTATTTTATTTTTTCAGCTATAAAAAAACAATAAAATTCAGATCAATACAGAAAAAGCAACATACATTAAAATGAATGCAGGGAGACGTGTTTTGATAATGGCCCCCCCCATCTCCCCTACAGCACACACTGACCCCAGCACTGAGAATGTTGTTCTAGTCTCAGATGGACGCGGTCCAGTAGAGGGTCTCCATGGTGACCAGAGCGGTTCCCAGACTCCAGCGCCGCTGGCATCTGATCCACTCTGTTGTTCCTACAGGAGGGGCTCAGGGGGCGTGTGTGTGTCTTCATGGCATCCAGACCTTCATCAGGTCCACCAGGAGCCTCTGACACGTTCAGGTGGGGCTCCTGTTCTGTAGGTGTGACCCGGCACACGGCCGTCCTTTGTGGCGCCCGTCTGAAAAGCATTTGTGCCTGGAACGTTTCTCTGAGAGGTCGAACATCCAGAGGACAATCAACACACACACACACACACACACACACACACACTCCTTCCTCCTGTTGCCTGCAGCCACACAGCTGTGTCCACCGGGCCCAGAGGCCGTGACATCGCTCACACACAACTCACGAGGATGGTGGAGCAGCTCCTCTCACCATTGGTGGAGGACGGACGTGCAGACGCTCCCTCATGACCCCATGAGCAGGGAGCTGTGTTATAACAGGTATCAGTCACATTATTACATTTTCCTGGTGTCATAAATATTAATGCCATATTGTCTGCGCCATTAAAACATTAGTGTTGTGTGTTTTTTGAATTGAAAAGAGTATTGTTAATTTTAGTCGACTTAAAGTCTTGTAAATAATACATGGAAAAAATAAAATCAAATTAAAACAATGAATTATTATTATAATTAATAAATATTATTAATAACAATTAACAGTAGTTAATAATAATAATTATAATAATGATAATTCAATATTAATCATTATTAATATAATATAATATATATATATAATATATAATATGATATAATTATTATTATTATGATGACATAAATAATCCAGCCAGAACAGAGGTGAAGGATGGATGTTCCGTCCTCTGGTTCCCGGCTGCAGGCCCCCCCCCCCTGCTGAACCCCTCCTCTGGTGCTGGCAGCAGCGGTACCGATGTTATGACTGCTTTGACAGTAATGACCATCATCCTGGCCTCAGAATGAGATCCATTATGATTTAATGGCTGCTTGCACAGACTTGTAACTGTGTGCTCTTTAAAAGGTCTTGTCAGCCTAATTTAGAATTAGCTTTATTTTATTTTATGGTGAACACTAAAACAGCAGACTGGAAACACGACAAATGGCAGACTTCATTTTATTTCCACTTACTGTGTTTTTAAATAGGCCAAGATAAGTCCAGTAAATATTAATAAAACATCTTTTATTAATAAGCTCAGTGTAGATCCATGTATGTAAAAACCCTTCTTTTCTGATTCACTGAAACTAAGATTTAATTCATAAACTTGTGTAAGTAGTGAATGTAAAAAATCACATGACCTGATATCAGTCAGGAATTAAAACAGGAACACAATGACTGTGTTTTAACATTAATGATAAGGATTACATCACATCTTTACAACACATTTTGTCCAACTTTCAGTTAATCGGCTAAATTCCAATACTTTTGTGTTTCCTTTGGCCTCGTAATCCACTGAGACGGACCGGAGCCCCACAAACGTGTGAATCAGGGTTTTAAAATCTGTGTTCTGACTTTAAAAGTCCGTGAAAGGATTTCATGATGGCCTTGATGCATTTCTTTTTTTTTTGCATGCCTCTGAGCATTAAAACTTCTCACAACATTTATTTGTGTTTTGTTTTTCGTGGATAGTTTTAGTGTTAGATTGACTGTAATCCATATGGAGCTGTATTTACAGGAACAATATTGTCACACAGAGCTCTGATTCACTTAATGTTGGGCTTTAAGCAGCAGCTAGGAGCTTTGCTCCGACAGCTCCGTGTGTTTGAAGTGAGGAACTGGATATCCCCCCCGATCTGGAACACAGTCCCAGAATAAACACTGTGGTCTGGAGGTTAACCTGCAGAGCGCTGGATCGCCTCGATGCTGAAATCCACACCACTTCAATGGAGGAGCCGCTCCCTCGTTCCACTCGGCTCCATTCACCCACTTCATTTCTGTCTCCACACATCGCTGTGACTTCACGTAGAACATCAGCACCGCTCTGCGCCGCCGCCGCTCCTTCAGCTCAGGGTTTCTTCTCTTTCATGAGGTCCGTTTGAGCGACCTCTGACCCCAGCTCGTCAGCGGTAATTGTATGGGTTTAATTACAAAAACACATTTAGCATGTTGAAAGGGCTTTACAGCAAATCCTTCCTCTTCACCACCAAACCTCCAGGATTTAGATGCAGCCGGTCTGTTTGAGCCGTCGTTTCACCAGCCTGTCGTTTCATTCAGCCGTCTGTCTGAGGCCTTTTCTGACGGCTTGATGCAAAGAAACGTACATTTCTATGATGCCTCGACTCCGTGTGCTGGAAACACACGGAAAGCTCAGTGTAAAAACACTCCAGGTGTTAGATTGTCACTGTGGCTTTCAGCGCATCAGGATTTAACCGTTGATGAAGAATTTGGGTTTTTTTTTGTTTACTTGCAATAAAACTCGTTTTAATTGTTTAAAAAAAAAAATTAATATACAGATAATAAATTCACATTTAATCTGAAAAATGTAAAAGAATAAAACTTAGTACAAATATTCTGAGAGTTTTAAAAGATATTTGAATCATTATAATGCCACTCAGGGTTCTTTCTCTCTCCAGAGTTCTTCAGAAATAACGTCGTCCAGCCTTCCTTCATTTGGTTGTGAAGCCGCTGACGCGGTTTAATCAGAGGGATTTGTCCTGTGATTGACGGACTGTTGACAGCAGCACTGGTGCAGTATTTAGCAAGGTCTCAGGACCCCCGGGGCTAAAGTGAATTTTATGGAGACACTTGTGAGCCGTTGGCATAACAAGAAGTCAGACAGTTTGTAAAGCTGATGCAAATGAAGGTATTTCATGTTGTCGTTTCACTGCCTGGGTGTGATGGTTGATCACTTTGTGTAAGGTGAGAAAAAACAAAATGTGTGTGTGTGTGTGTGTGTGTGTGTGTGGTTCCACCCACCATTGCCCCGCTCCGTCTGCAGCGGAGCAGAGTGCATTAACAGACTTAATTCACTCTGAATGGACTCCACCGACTGGAACGTCAGGAGTTATGAGACGGTTAAGCGCTTGGTTAACATCGCTGTGATTGAAAACGGGGCCGCTGGCTGCTGGTCATCCTGTGTCTCTAATTATGAGTTATTACTGTGGAGATTTTATTGTCAACAGTGAGGGGAAAAAAAGGCCTAAAAACCTGTAAGAAAATAACTGAAAGTACGTTTGTGAGATGTAATTATTAGTGAATAATTATTAATTATTCACATTTTAATTACCGGTATAAATATTTCAATATGGGATAATGTCACAATAATTTGTTTTAATTTGACCTTTTATTTATTTATTTATGTATTATGTATTTATATGTGACAAAAAATTTATTCTGTTTCACTTTTTAGATTTTAATATTGAGCTGTGTTGAAAGGGTTTTTTTTAAGCATCATTATTTAAACTTATTTTCTCTGTGGTTCGGATAAATGTCTTCTTGTTTTCCACGTATTTCCAGGAGAAACATTTGCTCACATTCTAATCGGTCTGCGTGATGCAGGAGCACACACCGTTGTTTAGTCAATTACAACACAGCAAGCAAAACTTTAATTAGAGCTCCCCTGGATTATAGATACCATAAAATATTAACTCAAATATTGCATAAAGGAAGTAATTTCAAATAATCATCACGTTGTCAAATAAAAATTAAGTATTCATGCTCTAAAGAATCTTCTTTAATATTGTATTATTCTCATCACCCTAAATCCACTGTGTTCCTGATAAAAACATGAACTCCATCCTACATCAGGCCTTAAAAATGAGGCGGTTATGTCTGAGGTACTCTGATGATATACATATGACAAGCTGATGTTTATCTTCAATGCATCACTTTAAATGCAAAGTACAAACCATATTTTATAAAGATTTTTTTCCTGCACACTCCAGGTCAGGGTTTTGTGGGCGGTGCTGCCCCTAGAGGTAGCAACGAGAACTGCAGTCCGGTCAGGATTTGTGTCAGGATCAATGTTGTTCAGTATTTATTTAAAAGAGTTCCAGTTTATAAATGAGTATTAAAATGAACAATTTGTTGAACAACTGTTATTTTCTTACATGTGGTGTAAAATAAGAACATGTCTAAATATGCAACAGGAGCCGTTAAAGCAGCAGCTGCTCTCCCTCACATTAAAAACCAACAAGCAGAATAAACACAAAAAGCAAAAGTCTTGATTCACCTAAGTGATTTGAAATGTGTCTGTTTCCAATGAATGAATTGCA
>JABVMC010000040.1:92500-110000 GCA_013358685.1 Antennarius maculatus | reverse complement strand
TGTGTGTGTGTGTGTGTGCTGTTGGTACCAGTGTTGTCCAGCAGAATCACCATGTTGTTCCAGGCCAGGCTGTGCTCAGGTTTCAGCATGGTGGCGTTCCTCCAGGCGTTGAGGGCATCGACGTGTCTGTTCTGGTCAGCGTACTGTCAGGATCCAATCAGGAAACAGAGTCAGCTTGTTTTTCGTCTCCACCCTCTAGCAGTAATTCTCTAACAGAAGTTTCATATTGTTGTATTTAATGCCACTTTTACTGGAATTTTAAGTTCCAGTGCATCACACAGTAACTTTAGTGTTAAAGCGTCTGCCTTGTTCGTTGTTTTTTCCCAGCAGCCCCTGCTGGACCGTGAATACCCTGCATCTCACCAAGCGTCCCAGATTGTAGTAGCAGTCGGGGTACTTTCTCCTGAAGCGGATGGCATTCCAGTAGCTGTGCTCCGCCTCCTCAAACTTCAGCAGGCTGTTCTGGACGATACCCAGATTCATCCAAGCTGCAGCAAAGTCAGGCCTGACAGGTACAGAAACGACCAGATCCAGTACTGGAGTAACTCAGCAGTGGTACAGAAACGACCAGATCCAGTACTGGAGTAACTCAGCAGTGGTACAGAAACGACCAGATCCAGTACTGGAGTAACTCAGCAGTGGTACAGAAACGACCAGATCCAGTACTGGAGTAACTCAGCAGTGGTACAGAAACGACCAGATCCAGTACTGGAGTAACTCAGCAGCGGTACAGTAACTATCAGATCCAGTGATGGAGTAACTCAGCAGTGGTACAGAAACGACCAGATCCAGTACTGGAGTAACTCAGCAGTGGTACAGAAACGACCAGATCCAGTACTGGAGTAACTCAGCAGTGGTACAGTAACTATCAGATCCAGTGATGGAGTAACTCAGCAGTGGTACAGTAACTATCAGATCCAGTGATGGAGTAACTCAGCAGTGGTACAGTAACTATCAGATCCAGTAATGGAGTAACTCAGCAGTGGTACAGAAACGACCAGATCCAGTACTGGAGTAACTCAGCAGTGGTACAGAAACGACCAGATCCAGTACTGGAGTAACTCAGCAGTGGTACAGTAACTATCAGATCCAGTACTGGAGTAACTCAGCAGTGGTACAGAAACGACCAGATCCAGTACTGGAGTAACTCAGCAGTGGTACAGTAACTATCAGATCCAGTAATGGAGTAACTCAGCAGTGGTACAGTAACTATCAGATCCAGTACTGGAGTAACTCAGCAGTGGTACAGTAACTATCAGATCCAGTAATGGAGTAACTCAGCAGTGGTACAGTAACTATCAGATCCAGTAATGGAGTAACTCAGCAGTGGTACAGTAACTATCAGATCCAGTACTGGAGTAACTCAGCAGTGGTACAGTAACTATCAGATCCAGTACTGGAGTAACTCAGCAGTGGTACAGTAACTATCAGATCCAGTACTGGAGTAACTCAGCAGTGGTACAGTAGTGACACATCAGGTGTGGGTGTGTGAGTGGATCAACTCAGCTGAACACACTGAATAGAAACGGCTCTGGACAGCAGCTGCTCTGCCTCCAGGAGTTCATTCCTCTCCTTCAGGATGTTCCCCAGGTTGTTCATAGCGTGGACGTAGGTCGGATGGAGCCTAAAGAACAGTCCAGTTATCACCCATCGTCTACACCGTTCAACCCCCCCACATGAAGCCTGGACTCACCTGACTGCCTCCCTGTAATACCCGATAGCAGCAGTGGTGTTGCCCCTGTCAGCCAGGTTCTTACCCACATTATAATGAACCTGAGGAATCAGGGGTGACACCAGAGGGCAGATTATTACCCCCACAGAGCAGATTATGACCCCCACAGAGCAGATTATGACCCCCACAGAGGCTGGACGTTTACCTTAGCATTGAGGGGGCAGACAGACAGGGCGCTGGTGAAGAGGCGTTGCTCTGAGCGCCACTGGTTACTACGCAGCGCACAGCGAGCTGCATACACACACAGCAGAGACCACACACACACACACAGCAGCTTCTGGGGGGAGACAAGAAACGTGTTGAAGAACCGTCAGTCAGTAGAACCAGTAGAACCACTAGGACCAGTAGGACCCGTAGAACCAGTAGAACCACTAGGACCAGCAGGACCACTAGGACCAGTAGAACCAGTAGAACCACTAGGACCAGTAGGACCAGTAGAACCAGTAGGACCAGCAGGACCACTAGTACCAGTAGAACCACTAGGACCAGTAGGACCAGTAGAACCAGTAGGACCAGTAGGACCAGTAGGACCACTAGGACCAGCAGGAACAGTAGAACCAGTAGGACCACTAGGACCAGCAGGACCAGTAGGACCACTAGGACCAGTAGGACCAGCAGGACCAGTAGGACCACTAGGACCAGTAGGACCAGTAGGACCAGTAGGACCAGCAGGACCAGTAGGACCAGTAGGATTACAATCATTACCAGTGACGCAAAGTTAAGACCATCTGTGTGTGTGTGTGTGTGTGTGTGTGTGTGTGTGTGTGTGTGTGTCACACATGGACACCCCCTGCTGTTATCACCCCTGTACAGGTGAGTCTGTCATGAGACACTCCTGTCTGATGCACAGAATCACCAAAGCTGCACAAACAGGTGATGAAGACTGGGTTAGAACCAGTCCAGAGTGGTGGGGGCTCACAGAGGCACAAAGGGCACCAGACGGACCCCTAAACCAGTCCAGAGTGGTGGGGGCTCACAGAGGCACAAAGGGCACCAGACTGACCCCTAAACCAGTCCAGAGTGGTGGGGGCTCACAGAGGCACAAAGGGCACCAGACGGACCCCCGCTCCAGAGTCAGGCTCAGTAGCTGGTATCCTGTGGGGTGCAGCCACGTTCAGTCTGAGACCGACTGGTTTTTAACAGGGAGGGTCTCCCCAGCCCCCCACCTGCACCCAAGCACACCACACACACAGGCATGGTGTGAGGTGTGTTTTCAGCCCCACCCATGATGGTACACGATCACATCAGCAGCAACGTGTCTCAGGTGGGTCACTGATGTTTCAGGCTGTCCATCCTGAGCCCCATGATGAACCAATGGCGCTACAGGAGGACGGGGGGGGGGTCCTAACAGGTGTGGTGTGCCCCTACCCGGTGCCTTGCCCAGCGGCAGCAGCAGTGTCCCAGGCAGCAGGCCAGCAGCAGGCAGGAGCCGGCCGAGGACAGGTACAGCACTCTCTCAGCAATCACAAAGCCCACCCGGAAAAACACGTTAGACGCTGGGAGAAAGGGAACGACCAGCAGCACCAGGCCCAACGTCAGCGTCCTGAGGGGGGGTCAGAAGAGCAAAGGGTAGAACACTGGAAAAGGGAAGGAAACTTTAGAAATATAGTGTCAATAAACCAGAGACAACATCCTGAACATGAAAACTTTCCCTGAACGACGCACGCACACACACACACACACACACACACACACACACACACACACACACACACACACACACACACACACACACACACACACACACACACACACACACACACACACACACACACACACACACACGGTCTGACTGAACCAACAGAGGATGTCAGGAGTGAATGGAGACGGCGCTCTGGTCACACTGCAGTGAATGTGGTAGAATGTTCATAATAAAGGACAGTCGGGGGGGGGGGCAGCGTCTCCTCTACAGCGTGTGGAAGGCTAGAGCTGCTTACCTCCTCCTCTGGCCGTCCTGTGAACACAAGGCTTGGCTTATCAAGCCTATCAGGATGCACCAGAGCAGCAACAGCCACACCATCCTCCAATCAGTGGCTGACTTAATGAGAGGCACACAACCCATGGACCAATCAAAACACAGCCACCAGGGACACAGCAGCAGCCAGGCATTCAGAGAGTAGTAGTAATTATAGTTCACTATCTGCCAATCAGCGAGGAGCAGGATGGAAGAGAAGACAGGGAGAAAACCACTTCAGCATCAGAATGAGATCCCTGAGTTCATCAGCAAATTCACTGTTTGATGACAGTAATGTTACACAGGTGGGATTTGTGCTGCATCTCATTAAATACCCACAAGTTAGCATCTCACTCACTCGAAGAAAGATGTTGTCTGCAAAAGAGGCAGGGTTGTCCACTTCAGTGAAGGCTGGCGGTCCTGTTCCCATGATCCTCCAGCGTGCATAGAGCATTGACATCCCTCCAAAACCCATCAGAGCTAACCGCGTGGGCAAACCGGTCCGTAAAACCTCACTCATCTGTCAGAAGAACACACGACAAATACAGACACACGTTTATTAGTTACTGTCACACGGCGGTGTTAAATGTACATGACTTTAACTAGAAGGCGTTATGTGACGTGACAGTAATCATAGAGGGAGTACATAATTTATGACAGGGTGGGGGGTGGGGATATTAATTGTAACTTACATTGAGTGGGTTTTTCCTTAGGAGTAGCCTCTGGCTGAGTTCATACACATTAACATTACAGATCAGGAGGACATCAAAGGCTGCGTTCACACCCTGAAGGAACCAACGCAGAGAAGGAGGAGACATTAAAATGCATATAGGTCAGCAACAAAACCCATCTGTGGTGCCTTTCATTCACATGAACAGAGGAGAGTTTTTGGTTCTTCACACAATCAGAAAGGACAGTGGAAGTACAATTCATTGGTACTTAACATGAGAAAGCATCGACTAATGAGTGTGTATCATGTTTCACTGATGACATTTCTCTTTTTCTTTTTTACTGAATGAAATTAAATCATTCACTCAAAACCAAACGGCCATAAAAAAATAAAGACTTTGTACCAAGACTGTGATGCCTTGTTCTTTACAGAGCATCGCTGCAGCACACAGCAAGATGCTGACCACAACCCACTGGACACACATCCTGTAAGCCCCATCACTCCCTGGAACAAGAACAACATCCAATCAGTGTTTATAGCTGAGGGTTAAAATGTAGGTGGTCAAACATTTCATTAAAAAACATTTCATTCAAAAATGAAATAACTAAGCAGAGTTTCATGTTTTTGCACACATGGACAGTTGTCTGGTTGTTCAGTACGATGATGGACACAAAGAGCTGCGCCTGCGTCGGGTACCTACCTCTGGAAAAAGCTTTGCAGTACGTGAGGAAAGAGAGCTGGAAGAACAGCGCACACAGAAGATCTGCCCGACCCACTACACCCGCCACCTTAAGGGATGGAGAGGAAACGAGGAGTTAAACTACCAACACACAGCACGTCTGTACGCATCAGTCATTAATTATTGCATTTGGTATCAAATATTCAACATCATTTCTGCTTCCATGTTTCATCGGGTTACGAATGGAAGCTGATTCAAAGGGAGGAAGCTCTCATTACCATCGGCCTGTTGGTGTTTGTGTGTTATAGTGTGTGGGTACAGTGTGGTGGGCATCCTGGGGTTCCCTGCTTTGATAAATACAGCAGGCCTAAGCCAACAGTGTGCCTCCTCCCACCCCCCAGGTCTCCCCCAGTCCTTGACCTGCATGATTAAAGAGAATCGAGAGTTGGAATCGCTGCTTTCCAGCCAGGCTGTACAGCTAACACACAAACGCTGGCGGGTCAGTAAGCAGCCCAACAAAGCTAATAGCCAGGCCGTGCTAGCGCACGCACCTTGGCACTGCAATCCCTACTGAGACGGGGCTTTTGTTCCTGGCGTGGATCCACTGCATGTTTAGTATTAAAGCCCTGAAGCAGCCCGTCCAGATGTCACCATCCACAAACCGTCTCACAAAAAGGTTTTCCTGCAGCCCAAATTCACAAGCAGAGAAATGAATCCAGGCCTGTGCAGACCCACAACAGCAGCCCCCGCTCAAAGAATACGTACACGCCATTTAGTTCAGCCATGCATCATGAGTTCACTGATCACACATGCTTGTCTGTTCATTGTTCATTTTTTTAAAAATATAACTGAATTCTGAGGTTAATCGGGGGACAGATGCAGACGGTCGATAACTTTCCACATTCCTAAACTTTTAAATTAGTCTGTTCTTAATACTTTGTTACTATCAAGAAAAATAAGCCAATAAAAAAGAACGTGTTCTACCAAAACTTGATCCAGAAACATGGTGGATATGAATGTAGTGTCAGTAGAGTAACAGAGGGACATGGACCTCATACCTCATGTAGCTGAGATAATACAGATTCACAATTATTCAAATGGATTTCACAAATCTGTGAAAGGTATCACCTATTATCAACTCCAAAGGGAACTCACGTTTTTGTTTGTAACTCACACACTAGTGATAACCACATGACCCCAGGTGGGGGGTGTAGGTTCCTAGCATTGATTAATACACCAGTAATTTAATTTAAATTGTCATGAGGTAGAAGAGAGAAAAGTTAAATCATCATGATGAAATCACCATTATCTCTGCCACGCCATGCATGCAAAGATAAAACAGCTCATGATCGCTCTATAATAACACCAAATGAAACACACTGGAAGGAGAAGTCTATTTTGACATAACCTGCAAAATATCTTCTTCCTGTGTTGCTTTCAGTACCGTGGTTTATGCTCTCTGTGGGTTTGTAGCTGTGAAGAATACAAATCCACTAATCATAGTTTCAAAAACATTTGCTAAATATTTCCCTGCTTCTGTACTTGAATTACAGAAAAATCTACTGCCACAATTGTGGTATTACTA
This sequence comes from Antennarius maculatus, assembly GCA_013358685.1. Lineage (NCBI taxonomy): Eukaryota > Metazoa > Chordata > Actinopteri > Lophiiformes > Antennariidae > Antennarius > Antennarius maculatus. The sequence goes on along the minus strand of JABVMC010000040.1, from coordinate 103,380 downwards.
TGGTAGTTACACTGCCCAGCACTCATTTTTACATTCACGTGTACTGTCAGCATCATGGGATTGTTTTGTGTTGCACTGGTTCATTTGATTCTGTTGTGAGACCCAAACATGGAGGGCTTCTGATGCACTTGATGGAAATGAAAAATAATTTCTTAACTTTAACTGAACTTACACTTTCTGTGTGAATTGGGTGCGCAGCAAAGAAGAGGGCAGCAAGCAGAGAAGTCTTGGGAGCATGGTTCAGAATCCTACCAGTCTCATCATAGTCAAGCCCCCCAATCAGTATAGCGAACACGTCAATCATGAGAGCAGATATGACAGCGTGAAGGATGATGTTGAGCATGTGGAAGCCAATAGGGTGCAGGCCTCCAGCCAAGAGGTAGTTCAGTCTGGAAAACAAAGAGGGGCAACACCGAATGCCACTGACTCAGGTCAGCTTTATCTCTATGAACCCTACGTAGACCAACAGAGCCTTTAGCTGTGACTGTAGTGATGTTGACTTACTCTAGAAATCTTCATTACTGCAAATCTCTCAAAAAAGCAAGAGTCAGTTGTCATGAATACACAGACACATCAACGACAAACAATCTAACCGTTATTATCACTTTAACTATATACAGGCTGTGGGTAAAGGGTGTGATTTACTGTGAGCCCACGTGGGACCCCACGTGGGACCCCCACGTGGGACCCCCACCTGAACGTGAGGACAGTGAGCGGTCGGTAGGATTTGTGGCTCGAGTTGCTGCTCAGGTTGCTTCCCCAGAAGTCATTGCTCCAGATGTTACTGAGGGGCGTAGTTGGTTTCAGGTCCTAGAACACAAACATAACGTTAGACCGGTCTTGCATCTAACATGTGCAGCACATTAGTGTTGTTGGAATGTCGTAAGAATACTTTTAGTCACAGGTAGTCCTCAAGATATGAACATCTGCCTTACAAACATTTGTGGATACAAACAACTGCACAACACCGACTGGTGTAATTCCCCTTTCTGCTGCATCAACATCAACACCCTATAGATAAAGATTTCACACCATGTCAAAATAACCCAGCAGGTATCAGACTAAACAGTTTGCTCTGATGTCAGACAACAAGTCATCTTCTTTTCTGTTGGCATCATCTGCAGCGTTTCCTCTTATTTTCTCCACATCTCTGTGAACTTCTGATCAGAAAACAAACCCACAATGCATTTCTGTTCCTGGTGACGTTCACCAACATGGTGAAAGTTAGACGACCAATGTAGACGATACACTACCTGGAAGAAAACTCGGTCACAACCTGCTGTTAGTTCATATTTTTTTAATTATTGATGGGGTTGTTGAGCTAAATGACGTAGGAACCAACATTGGCTGGGTTATGTTTCTGCCCCAAAGCATTAACTGACGCTAACACTGAACGCCTAACTCAGAATGTTTTGCTAATTGATGTTAACTATTGGACAATTTAACTGAGAAACTTATTTAATAATCAATACATATTTCATTTATGTGTTGTTATGTCTTTTAAGTGTTTCTGGTAAGCATATTTAGAGTAGTAACGGCCTTTACATGACCTCAAATGACAATTATAGATTAAAACTAAATAAATAACGACTTATGAACAAGGCATCTGCGGTGCCCTGGCGTCACGCTTGGAGTGTACCCTGCCTCACACCCCATGTTGGATAGGCTCCTGCGACCCCGTGACATTGAAATGAATGAATCAATGAACAATGCAGCTTACAAACATCCTTTCAGAATCAGTGTGTAGGTTGAGGACTACCTGCACCAACAGAACACAGGTACCCAGGTGTGACACCGCTGACAGGAGCATACCTTGTTGTTGACGATGGCCTCGGAGTCGTCGAACACGAACTCGCCGTCGTAGCTGTTGATGAAGCAGAGGAGGGCCAGCAGGGCCACGGCCCCTCTGGCCCGGCCCGGGGTCAGCGCCGGCAGGGGGATCCGGTGATCCCAGGGAACCTCTGATAACACCATGATGGGAGGGGTCTCTGCTCATTCTGGAGCATCATCTACACCTGAGGGAGAGGGGTTCACAAGCAGCGTCACAACGTGTCCATACAGCTGCTGTGACGTCATTCAGAAGGCACTGCTTTCTATACTGGCTGTATTCTTACCTCATACTGTAACACAGGCTGAGTGACGTCAGAACGTCCTGTGTGATTCTCATGTTAGCCCTTCAGCTGCCGACCGGCTCATTAAACATTAAAGACTTACGAACAGCTCACAGTCGCATCTGAACACACCGCAGCAGCTGACGGGCTGAAGATGTGACGTCACTATACACCTGAAGCTAGCATGCTACTGCAGCACCACTTTAGCTTGTGCTATTAGCGGGCGATCCTCCGGTTTCTGCAGCTTAAAGCAGACAGATGTCCAGTCGCGTCTGTGCCGGTAAGAACTGTTGTAAATCATTCCTTTAAAACGTTAAATGTATTCGTGTGAATCAGCCACAAACACTTGTCGGATAGTTCGACGCTGTCAACAAATCTGCAGACTCCGGCTCCGGCACTTCCTGGAGCGTCAGATCACGTGATCAATTTTCAGCCAGTGGCTGAAGGAACATTTAGACACGTGCTTAAGGTGGAGCCAATGGTGGGGTCAGTCCACCGCGGTGCCGGTCCAAAAAACAATATAATACTGTATGATATTAGTTAAAAAGAAAAAGAAGCTGTTTGACGCTTTACATTCACTTCTCCCTAGGAGATAAATAAACGTCAAGCATTTTGCTTTAGCCTTTCATTTCAAACACACTTTCATTTCAAATTATGAACAGTGAAATGTGAAGAAACAAACATAGAACAACTATATGAAAGTTATAACACCAGGACCAGTGTGGGATTTGATTTTTCAATTATATGAACTATTAATTCCTTTATGAGAAAATGCTTTTTACACTCAACATATACAAGCCAGAGCAAGACACACACACACACACACACACACACACACACACACACACACACACACGCATACGCACATACACACACACACACACACGAAGGGCTTTTAGACAAGGAAGTAAAGAGATGTTGTAGTGATGGGGAACACACACCAGTGTCCTAGGAGCAGTTTGTGGGGTTCGGAGGGTCGCCGGATTAATATTCATTTATTTATTGATTATTTTGGGGTGGCACAGTAGCAAAGCTGTCTTAAAGCAAGAAGGTTCAAGCATCGATTCCTTTCTGTGTTGTTTGCATGTTCTCCCTGTGTCTGTGTGGGTTCCTTCTGGGTTCTCCAGCTTCCCACTCCCACAGACATGCAGCTCAGGTGAACTGGTCCCAGTAAATGGGGCAGCAGCTCAGTCCACTAAGTCTTAGACTGGGGACCAGAAGTTGCCGATTCTGGACCTGGGTGGGCCAAAATATTTGGATTATTAACTGGCAGTGGGAGGTGTCAGTTTACCCCCTGAACACTGCCGGGGTGCCCTTGAGCAAGACACCATCCCTTTACAAGCTGGTCAGGGTGCGCCCCACGTGAGAGCTGCCCACCACTCCAACCACCATCATCAGCATCCCTACAGGCCCTGTGTGTGTGTGTGTGTGTGTGTGTGTGTGTGTGTGTGTGTGTGTGTGTGTGTGTGTGTGTGTGTGTGTGTGTGTGTGTGTGTGTGTGTGTGTGTGTGTGTGTGTGTGTACGGGCCTCTATGGTACATACTGTATATACATGTGCAAATATTTGGAGTGGAAAAACAGGGATTATGAAAGACTGATTGATTGAATTGTTCGATTAAATTGATTACATTTCTGTATTTCTCTTGGTTGCTGCCCTCTTAGTGCGCTGAACGTCTGCATGTTATAAAATATAAAAACATGCTTCTGTAATGAAGTGTTAATAGACAGAATCACATCCTTCAGAGCTGGAGGTGTTGGGTTTTCCTGAGGACCGCAGCAGACGTTTTGTGCTCCACTTCACCTGTCATTGGTTTGGGAAGACTAGGAATCTCCCTAATGGCCAAAGTCGGGGGCTCAGGGCAATGGAAGGGGGGAAATATTGTTAAGGGCACATTCTCAGACTTTAAAAAGGGTCTCAGGGTCAGTTTGAGAAGCAGAAGAAAGCACATGGCTGCTCCTTGGTAAACTCCAAAACTATTGTCACTGGTAGTGCCAGTTTGGTGAGGCTTCACCAGGACCGGGGGCTGCTGGTTTTCTATTAAATGGTTTTGAGACCTTCTGAATTTATTCAGTTTTTAATGGACTTGATATACAAGTTTTAGGCTGAGTTTTTCTTCTGTCTCAACAGGGATACTTCAGCAGAAACATTTAGTATGCTAAAAAGTCCCTAATTACCACCCCATGCAAAATGCATGAAGTATGGATTTCATCTCCAGGTTTTTCACCCATATCATTCAGTTAGAATTCATGTTATTAGCATCACTTTCAATGGGCTGGCAGGGATGGGGCGGATAATGAGGGAGGATTTCCCAGTACAACCAGTAGAAGATCTGGTGGCCCAAATGCAGGGGGACGTGGAGACCCTGCCTCTGTTTTTGTCATCACACAGAAGGTGACAGACATTGATTGTGTGCAGTCTGACACAGAATCACCGCTGAAGGAAAAGGTCAGGGTCAGCTGGCGTGAAGGGGATGAGACGTCTGAGCATCATTCAGATGAACAACGCCGCCTGCATGTGTTTTTATTAGTAGTTGTTAATCATGGCTGGCACAGTTTTTTCCTCTGATCACAGTGGGTGATGTTCAGGGATATTCTCCATAGCCTTGTTTATTAGAAAACATGTTCACTAATGACACACGAAGTTTATATTTGTAAAACATGCTTGGTGCTGAAATATCTTATATTCTTTAAAGATTACTTACGTGGCAAAAATAGATGTACTAGAACTACTTTTGTACCCAGGAAAATAAAACGAAGCTCTTGGGCGAGTGTGTTTATCCCCTTCAGATTTCAAACATCAAATATGTATTAGTTTTAGCCCATTTAAATGAATTATTTTAAAATGTTGAATTCTACATTCTCATTAAGCAGCGATAAAGTGGGAGCGCCAGGGGACAGAGCGTGGATAGATTCAACACCAGCATCACATTCAGAGAGGAAGAAGGATGGGAGCGATGAGAGATGAAGAGGGATGTCAGAGAGTAAATGAGGATTCTACTCAGTCAGTCTTCATTGAACTGTGATAGCCTACGTTTACATCACAAGCCTGAATTCGTATTTTGCTTTTTCCTTGGTTATCCTTCAAAACAGCAAACATGCACACATTGCTAACATCTGTGTCACCGTGAACAAAAAAACATTGTATTTGTGGGACAACTAATAATGTTCAACGTGAAATGGACACTTTAGTAGGGCATGCATTATATTTAATTCCTGGTGAAAACTTAGTCAGCTGATTGTGAACAGCTGACTCTGTAGAAAATTTCACTTCAGTGCGAGAAGTCAGATTGGAGTCTCTTCACCCTGGAAATACAAAACTAGCCATATTTGTTTTTTCAATTTGACAAAAGCAGGTTATTTTCACCATTGTTATAATGTGATTACAATGGTGTGTGATGTCTGAGTACTTTTGAAGTTATACAAGTTTTCTGAATTCTTTTACATAATGTGTCCCTTTTAAATCCTGTAGCTCCAGAATTTGTAAAAATAGACCACAAATGGACAAAAGTGTGAAACTCAGCATGAAGAACTAGACATAAAATAATCATCAGATGTCAGCTGTAGCTTCTGTCTGATAGCTGGTTGATCTCTTGTGTGAAGTTCTCATATAAAATGCCTGCTGCATTGTGTTGTGATGTGATGTATGGTTGTGTTGACCTGTGGGCTCAACACACAACACTGGTTTTCTCCTGCCAGGTCATGAATATAATTGTGATTACAAACTGCAAGGTCCATCAAATACTGTCGATCCTGGACCACAAAGAACTAAATCAACCAGATGCTAGATAAGATGAAGAAACCCTTTCTTTAAATGCCAACACATTAATTGTTTCATTATACAAAAAGCAAGAGCTGTTCCTTTTTTAACTACTTTCCTCCATTTAAGACTCTGGACTTCAAAGTGTTTTTAGAAAACATTGCTATTTTTGTCTGGGTGACCGAGGTGGAACAGACATCTTCAACAAAGGTGAATAAGATATAATTGACTATAAATCGGGTAGTGAGTCATCACTTGTCACATGCCCTGTCTGAACGTCTTTAAAAGCCACTCTTCACTCATTCTTTTTTGATAAATCTGAGCCTCACCTTTGCTGATCTAAAGTTCCTAAATATCACAATCCCCAAAGTTCTCCTTGAAGGCAGTATTGTATCATTTTCTCCTCTGAAGTTCTTGTAAGAGACTATTGATGTGGTGGAGCTGAACTGTCTCCTTTTGAAATGTTCACCTCAAAGGTGCTGAATCCAGATCTCTACATGACGGAGCTGAGCCATGAGGCGTCACGTGGAAAATCAAACGCCGTTTAAAGCAATTCCAAGCTCTTCATCAGAAGCTGCTGATGTTCAAGGCTTTTGTGAAGCTCCCCCTCCAACCTGCAAGTGAGAACTGCTAATTTGCTCACCTTTTGTCACACACTTATGCATACCACTTGCAAAGCAGCAAAGATCAGCATGTAGAAAATCACACACACTGTAGGAACAGATGTGTTTATCAAAATGACTTTTAGCATGAAATTGATTCTTGCCCTACTTCTTCTCTTACATGTCTGAGTGTTTGCTTCCTAGTCAAGGGTTATCAGTCTCTTCAGCTCACTCCTCTCTGTAGAAAAACTATGTCCAGGTCTGACAGGTAGTGAAAATTCATGGAGAGAGACCCCACTGCAGGACACACCTCAGCTTCCTCATCAATGAAACAAAGCATGCTCATCCTACATGTGGAGAAATTTGGGGAGAAGAACTTTAAAATGCTACTTCACGGAGCGGTTTTAAGGTGTGGCGGTTAAAACGTTACGATCACCTTAAAAACAGCTTCCTTTCTGTGAAATCAGAGGTTCTTCTGTCTCCTCACTGGTTCTGCTAGTTTGGGAGTTTCAGTTTAGCAGTAATGTATTCTATGTTAGCGGCCAGAGTGGCCCCTTTAAGGAGAATGAAGGAGATGGACCTTGTCCGGCTGGACAATCGACCTCGAAGTCCCTCCTCGTGTTCGTTTTCTCTTGACTTGGACAATGGCAGGATCGTTGGTTAAATAAACAGGACACTTGATATTCCTCAAATCTTCGAAGTTTTATTGAAACAGAATATTCATGGGTACTTTGGCTTACAGAAGGATGCTCCCCACAAAGTACAACAATGCAAAGCAACACATAAGCTTTTATATTTCATGGGCGTACACAACTACCTGACTCAGACAGCTGCTGTCTGCTGAGAAGTTTCAGTCTATCTTGACTCCCATACGATGCTCCTTTCTCATCCTTGAGCAGACCCAGATGCACAGTCATAATATAAACAGTTTTCTGTTATCCTTGAACGCACCGCTCAGCCCCCACCGTGCAGAAAAGTCACCCCATGCCCACAATGAACTTTATTACAGCACATACTTCTAACAGGAGGTAGTCATGTGACCGAGGCAAGCATCGTGACAAATGTCCGGTCCGAAACATTGTTCTTCATCTCCCAGTGGCCACAATTAACAAAGGTTAGCAGAAAACGTGTTGTAATAATCAAATTTCTGCAATTGAACTGATTAAATTAAGGGAGATGAGTGATAATATTATAAGATCAGGTTATTACAAAAGAATTGTAGGTTGGAGTCCCTCTGACGGCGATTCGGTAAAGAACCATAGCTGTTCCATCACTGACTCACTTATGTTCCACACACTTGAACTCATCAAATCTGACACACACACACACACACACACACACACACACACACACACACACACACACACACACACACACACACACACACACACACACACACACACACACACACACACACACACACACACTCACACACACAGTTACAGTAACAATTCCATTTATAGGACATAGGCGGTCTCAGTTCTTTGTTGACAGGATGAACCGGAACCAGAAACCACATTCCAACACCACAGAGAAGGACCGGCCGAACACTCGTCACGATCTAATTGGACCAGAAGACATCATATCATCTCATTCATATTCCTTATCTGAGTTGTATAAAATCACTGGGCAGGGAAAGATAGTGCTCTTCTCAGCGCTGGTGTAAGACCGGTTTCCTGCAGGCATTCAGGGACCTGGGGGAGCCCGGATATCTGTATTAGACTTGTTGTCTTTAAACTTGTGACGATCAGCTAAGTCTCCTACTTTACGTCAATAACAAGAACCCACGGAACAACTAAATGTTAAGACTACTCTGCTTCATGCTTCATTGTCCTTTGTATTCAAAAGTCTTATCGTCTTAATCCTTTATCCTTAAATGCGTCTGAGAATATGAGGTATGGAATCCAGTAGAATCACACTGCTAATTACAAAATAGAAGTAATAGATGGTTAAATAATAGATTGATAAACATAGACAGACAGACAGACAGACAGGCAGATACTTTATTATTCCCAATGTAAATTCCATGATGTTCATATTGTAATGTTCTGTCTGTATGGTGAACAGTCATTAGACTATGTCAGCACTCTGCTGAGAGGAAGACAGCTGGAATCTGTCTGAAGGCTACAGTTCTAGGACAACACAAGAAGGATCCTCAAAAGGATGAATCCAGACTCTATCTGTAAGCATTACAGTTAATACTGTAAAAGAATGACATCAATACAGTCAACTCCATTGAAGGTGAGCAATCCATACTTTAATTAGGTGTGAAAACTTACAGTAATTTCCTCCTTGTCAGAGTTCTGTGGCCTGCATGAGAAGGGTCCCTTCTCTGAGGATGGTGATGGAGAATAACTGAATTAATGAGGGGAAACACAGCAGGCAGGAGCAAAGAAGGTATCACTTAAAGAGCTACGATGGCCGCTAATATCCATTGCCCAGGGAAGGAAAGCAATGAGATGACACATTATTATAATGATGCATAAGTGCAAGGTAAGCATGTAGTAGTAAAACGTGTTCTGAAGGTGCGACAGACGAGGAGGAGTCTCACTTTCAGCTGAAAGTTGTTGTGTGTCACATAACTACCATTTCAAAGGCTGGAGATGCTAATGTTTGATTCTCAGCTGAGACCATTTCCAATATGTGGACGACTTGTTTCTTTACATTATTGTTCTTATTATGCCACTGAAAAGTTTTTGCTATGCTTTCAACATGTGTACATGTTTGTTGTCAGGCCTGTGCCAGGTGTGCTTAGACGTACATCCAGGCATGAACAGCCCCAGTATGATCCTCTGTGAATTCAGCGGCAGTGTGTGTGAGTGTGGTTCTCTGTACTTTGTAGATGCTGGTGGTGACGGACTCTTTTGTTCTCCACATGAGGCCAAAGCGCAGCCGGGTGGGAATGGTTATCCTCTATGATAAGGGCTTTCACATCAAGATGAGCACGCAGGAGACCAGCGTCCATCACAGAGTCGCCACCGAGAACCTCTGCAGGAAAGTATCTGTCTTTATATTTACATTTTGCTGTGATGGCAAAGCCTAGTATTGCTGACTGTACAAAGATTAGTTGTGTGTTCTATATCTCTGCATACACACCTGAAATGTCACATCCATACTGTTTGAGGACAGAGCCTGCTGTCAGGCGCTGCTAACGGAGACGCTCTGGACTGATTGTGCACTTTGCTGTTCCTGTGTCAGGCCAGCTCCACTGGAGGGTTCACTGCTGCAGTAAAGCAGCTCCTGATGGGGCAGAGAATTCCTTCTTTCATTCATCATGCATTTATCTATTTTTGGGAGTCTAGGAAAGACTGTAAACATCGGGCTAACCATCACAGAGCCTTCATCATGGAGTGCACCGGGTTTGATGTGCTGCGTTGTTCGCCCTGTTCTGCCTCACAGCAGGTACATGGAAATAAAACCATTGTCTTATTTTCAACAATGAGCCATCAAAAAGCTATATTGCTACAAACTGCATCAGATGTAAATAGTGAAATACATTTTTTGTACATGAATATCTGATTGCTAACACTAGTTGCTGTTATACTGCCACTAAGTCAGTGGCACCACGATGAATATACTGAATGAAGCAGCGTGTGTGCAGACAAGAAGGCGACAGAAACTACACATCATTTTAATAATTATTTTAAATTGAGTGATATTAACTTATGTTAATCAAGGGCAGTGCATTTAAAAACAGTCCATCAAAAATGATAAGTAGGATTAAAATAGCACCATTAAAATAAATCAGGGTAAAACATTTAGCACTTCAATGAGGTCTCACTGAAGGTTAGACTTTCTATGGTTCTAAGGTTGTCCTCACAAAAAATGTGTCCCAGCATGAGTAAAGTCATTTTAACAGTCATTTTAACTTAAAGTTACATTGAGAAGTGTAGAAAAGGATCAGACCACCCTTTTCTATTTTACTTGGTAAAGAAAATAAAATCAATGCACAATCACAGGTACTGCTTTAACACGCCTCACCCTGAGTTCATTTTACCTCCAGAAAATAGTGCATCCTGGGATACGCTTCAATAAATGTGTGCCTCCCAACATAACGTGTATGCATCCCAAAAGTAATAACAGAATATACTGTATAAGCGTACACAAGGATTCAGTTTTGCCAACAGTACAATATACAAACTAAACAAACAGTTAATTTAAATTATTTTATTAATAACATCATAACTGTTTAAGTAAAAATAATAAAGAGTAAAATTATATTTTTTTTAAATCAAAATCTTAAAGCCTGGTAGTCATAAAAAAACAGTTTCAGAAATAAAGAAAGATGTAATCAAGTTTTTTTTTCTCTTTTGCTTTTCACTCAATAGTTTTCTTTGCCTTTAATTCGTATTTTCTCCTGTGGACACTGAACCAAGCTGACAGAACCTTCACACACATTTAGTAATACCT